>VDFB02260601.1:0-144364 GCA_007258455.2 Sequoia sempervirens | reverse complement strand
TCCTTTCATCCTCAAGCAATTTTCCAAATTCTTGTCTAATTTGTTTCTTAACTTTGATTTCAAAAACCTCATTGTACTGAAAACTCTCTCATCCTCCACCGACCCCAATATCATTGTTTGACATAAATCAACAAATTTGAAATATTCAGATATCAAACGACGCAATATTTCACTCTGACCTAAGTTTGTCCAAACCTTTTTTATTGATCCTGGTTGAAAGGCCTTGTCCTTGCCTATGGATTTATAATAGTCCTTCATAGCTATTACAAAATTCCTACATTGTTTTCTAACTTAGCTTCATCTAAAATTCCTTTTATTTTCTGCTCATTGTATGTTACAGTTTTCAAAAATTGTTTGATCAAGATTTTTACCTGAGAATGAAAATATGTTGGGTTATCTCAGTTTTCCCAAAATTGAGGATACACAATACTCATGGCTTCAAGTATTTCATGTCGAGGGAATCTTTCACGAATCTTTGAGGAAACAGATTTTGCAATTTCCTTCAAATTATCACCAACAAATTTAACAATGCCTTGAAAATCTTTCGCATTAACAACTACTTCTCTGGTAGAGCGCCTGGATGTCTTACATTGGTACATTTGTATCTCATATCCACGTACAAAGATGCATAAGTGCTCGCTCACATTAAACTGTAAATAATTATCAGGATCATTCAAATCAGTAATTTTCTGCCACATGAAATAATTTGGGCCATCTTGTGTTAGATCTAGATATAGATGATCGAGGGCCAAGCATGAATGTTTACATAGATTGGCATATTCATTAATATACATAGTTCTATCTTGGGCTTTCTTCACAAGCACGTTCATCACATCCAACATGGGGAGAAGACTAGTTAAAGTCAAGAGTGTTTCTATATCGCTTAACCTATGTAAGAGGTCAGGAGCTTTGTCTTGTCTTTGTGATGCTTTCGTACATCCACTCAATCAAGGATTGATATTTTGGAAAGAACTTCGTTAAGCGTGGTCCATGTAGGGAGATCCATCACGGTATCGACATCCTTGAAGTTGTTTTCACGGTGTTATTCCCTCAGAAATTTTTTAAAATTCTATGAAACATTCATTACTTCGGCAGAAGTATGCGTGGATCTTGCAGACTAGATTTTCAACTTTTGATACTGTAGGAAACTTGCTTACAATTTTGAATGCTATATTCATTCTATGGGCCATGTAGTGAATGCCAAGCATGTATGGTGCACAAGTAGTTTGTAACTTTGTGCAAACACCGATCTTTTGACCTTGCATCACTGCAGCTCCATCAACTCCTACACACACCAACTTTTTGGCAATTGTCAACTCATCCATACCTGCAATCTCATTCAAAGATTTCTTGACTAGTTCAAATATATTTTGTGATGTTGAATTGTCCTTCATTTTATGAACACAGAGAAGATAAGCTTGGCGAACATGTTGTTGTACAATATACAAATGCATGTATAGACCCAAGAAGTATTGTCTACCACAGTAACTTCATCTAAAGATAATGCAATGAAATTTGACTCTTTTACTTTATCCTTTAAATCTTCCTTTTCCACTGTAGCAAGACAGTTTTCCCATTCCCATCCAGCGTTTACTGACCAATGTGAGTAGGGATAGTGAGGAACATTCAAAAAAGATAATAAACTAGAATATTTTGGGTAGTCTGTCATAGGACGCCCTCTGGACAAAATATGAAAAACAACAGTCATCTGAACAGTTTTTGACAAATTTGCTGCTTCCATTGCTTTCCTAAATTGAGTGTCAAGTGTACCTTTACATGCACCAAGCTTCAACAGTTTTTGGTGATGCACTTCATAATCCACGACATACCTAACATGAAGACATTCTTCCTTTGATTTCCATTGTACAACTGATTGTTCCTTTCTGTCTATGATTTTTTTTTCATAAACTTTACCAATATGCTTTTCTATGGTGTCAATCTTTAGCTGCAACGTCTTGTTTCTTCCACATTTCCAAGTACAAATCATACATCTAGCCAATTTTGCATTTTCAATATCATTTGATTTCCCCACTAGTTCAATGAATGGGTACTTTGACAACCAAGCAAGTTGAAAACTTCTTGTCATTTCCCACTCGTGCCCCCTTTTTGGTTTATTTTTCCTTTTCTTGCTACCAACATCATCATCCTCATGCAAGTCAATTATCTCATTCTAGCTAACTAGGCCCAAGGTATCACTTCGAACATCTTCTGCGGTATTGCTATCCTGATTTGATACATTTTGATTTAAATCAATGACAATCTCAACTTGACATTTTGGTGGCGGTGAGGTATTGGGAATGCTACCAATATTTGGTGGAAGAGTTGATGATGTAGCTCCATCTTGACCTAATGGATCATAAGCTTTGGCAATTCCAAAGTAAGACTGTATGGTACGTCTAAGTTTGTTGTGTTTTGATGGCCTCTCAGTATCTTTACCACCATGAGGAGCCTGAGGAGTGGCAGGAGTCTATTCACCACCCTGAGGAGTGGCAGGAGTCTGAGGAGCGACAAGAGCCTTACCACCCTAAGGAGCAAAAGGAGTCTAAGAAGCGGCAGGAGTCTCTTCACCACCCCGAGGAGCGGCAAGAGTCTGAGGAGCCGCAGGAGCCTTACCACCTTGAGGAGTGGAAGGAGTCTAAGAAGCGGCAGGAGTCTCTTCACCACCCTGAGGAGCGGCAGGAGCCTTACCCTTGCTGCTCAAGTCGCTCAACATATGCATCTCTCACTTCGAATAAAAACTAGAAAAAAATGTCTTCTTGTTTAAGGACAGAGAATAATAATATAGATCCCATTCCCTACTCAATATCATCTTTAAGATTGAAGCAAGAATGGAAAAGAGATAAAGAAAATTTATTACTATAACTAATAACACTATGAAGAAATGATCACTCACCTTTAAGTCTACATTTTCGGCTTTGGCTGACTTCCGAATAAATGACACTTTCGATTGTATTTATTTATGTTCAAGGAATGGATTAATAATATTCCTTTCAATGATTTATCAAAGATTGTGTGAATGGAAATGCAATAGAAATTTATAAATAGTGTGATAAGTGTTGTTCTTTAAATATGGTGCAAAATCACATATCAAATTCAATACCGTGGAATACAATATAAAATATTTGGCTTTTCCTAAACTTAGTTGCTAGTCCTCAGAGTTATATAACCTTGTCGTGGAGTTCTAAATTTTCATAACTTCGCGATTCCCCGACTTGGTTGATGGTTCACTTTGTTGAGTTGCAAGTCTTTCTTGGTCATCTTTCTACTTAGTACTTAGTGGGTCGGAGGTTTCGAAAACTTTGAAACTTCAGAGTTTGGTTCTAACTTCTAAGGTTCACTTTGTTGAAGCAAGAATGAAAAAGAGATAAAGAAAACTTATTATTATAACTAATAACACTATGAAGAAATGATCACTCACCTTTTAAGTCTATATTTTTGGCTTTCGTTGACTTCCGAATGGAGAAGTAGAACCTCAGAACCGAACAAAATGTGTAAGAATAAATGACACTTTCAATTGTATTTATATCAATCCATGATCCCATATTCTCTAGTCTGATGGTAGAAGTAACAAAAAGAGTCATGATCTTTCTTGGGCCCAATGCATTGCTCCTAGAGTTTTGGGTGATATGAGGTTAAGATATATCTTTGTTCATAGGGTTTGTCTCACCATTGGAAAAATCGTACAAGCTTTGTCTAGCAATGAACCTTGGAAAATTCTATTTAGACATAATTTGGCTAATTTTATGCCTAACCTGGCTAACTCTAACTAGTAGGTTTTGCATCTATGGGGTATTCTTTTTAGAAAATTCAAAGCTAAGCCATATGATTCTACTATTTTTTGTTCTATATGAAAGGTTTAAGATTTTATGAAAGAGCTAAATAGGTCACAAGGTTTTCTCTAGGGTTAATGACAAGGTTTTGGGATTTAGATCTATTTTGTGGTATTTACATGGAAACAAAATCCTTCATGGCTTCTACTAGAGGTTATTCTACTTGTTGACTATGAACAAAGGTCTTAAATATATTAATGATATCCTTGAAAATGAGAAATTGTTGGATCAGGATCTTATACATAGGATATTTGATATTTTTAATCAATAAAAAATATCATATACTATGATTCAAATATTTGGGCTTGATGACTATTTCAACATTATTTAGTGGAATAATAATTAATGGGACAATATTATTTGGCTGAGGGGGAAGAATTTCTTGGATGTCACTTCTAAGTATTTATAATCTTTATTGTCTTTCATTGAATAATGGATCACAAGACTAAATAATGTTTGAGGTGTTCATGATTCTAATAATGTTTAGTTCAAGTGGTTAAGGAGAGTTTGGTCTAACCTTATTGAACCTAAGATTTTTTCTTCAGATGGATGATGTTATATAAAAAACATGTTGTTGATGAGGTTATGTTGGGTGCTAGGTCCAAAACTTGTTTGGTCTATGGAAAAGTTGAGTCTATCACCCATTTATTTTATATCGTCCTTATTCTAAACTGCTTTAACAATACATTTTACCTATGTGGGCTCTATGTTTGTTGAACCTAGTATTAGTTGGTTTGACATTTTATTTGGTAAAATTGTGAGTTCATCTTCTTTTGATAAATTTTTTCATAGGCTATAATTTGTCATGTCTTCAAAAACTCTCTAGTATATTTGAATTGCTAGGAATGTGGATATCTTTTGGAGATGTAAATGCATGCTCACCAGATTTCCCTGGTTGTCAATGTTGTTGCTATGAAAGTGCATAAGAAGACAAAGGAAATCAATTAGTTCATCGGTGATAGTCCAATTGTTGATCCTCATGTAGTGTGATGGGGCATGATTCCTAATCATTTATTTTATGACGAAGATGGATGACCTATTTAGAAGGACATCTCTTTGATTAATGCCTCTTCTTAACATTCTATGGATTTGGACACTTTCATAAGGATTCTCATGTTGTTGACTTGATGGAAAATTTTGGTTATATTTACTTTGGTAGTGTTGGTATCTACTCCCTAAGTGGTGTTATTCCTAATATTGTTGTTGATCTTGGTGGAGGTGGTCCCTCTTCTTTGGCTTAGGCTCCTATTGTTTGTGCATATTATGGGGATGGTGGTCTTTTTGATGTTGTTGTATTTGGTGGAGGTGATCATTCTTCTATGATTAATGCTCATGGTTCTAATAGCAAGGGGAAAGATATTATTGCATTTATTATTGGGTATTTTGAGATGCGGAGTGGTCTTGGGCCTTCTTTTGGTAGTGACTTGGATATGAGTATTCCACCTTTACTAGTTGTTCCAATTAGGATATATCCTTCATCCTTGGTCCAAGATTGTGTTGAATTTAGAATCAAATCATTTGTGAAGGATATTAAGTCTTTTATTGATAAAGTGGATAAGAAATGTGATGAGATGTGACTATTGTGGGTATTTGACACTTTTATATATGATATAGGTGATCTAATGGTCTATACTTTTTTTTGATCTTTTGTATGACCGATATAATATTATAATATCTAAATTGATAGATTTTGATGGTTAAAATAAATAATTATCTTTGTGATAGTCTCTTTTAAGTTTTGTTGCAATTTTAATAAACCTTTTTAAATTTTTATATTCAACTACTCAAGAAAAACTACATTTATAAACTATTTCCAATATTAAAAGAAAAGAAAAAACTGTCTACATAACTCCATATATCAACACAAATTCAAACTGGGCCTTAAATTCCTCAATATAGTTAGGCCTTAAATCCATTACTGTACAAGCAAGAGTTTGCGGGACTTCTTGATAAAAACCTTTTCCAACTCACACATGGCATTTTGTAACTCCTAGTTTTCTTTATACTCTATAAAGCTACAAGCTCAACCACTTAAAGTTTGCCTCTGCGTTAATCCTGGATTTTGCTTTCCTGTTAAGCATTTATGCACTCGTGTTATCATAGAAACGTGAACGGTTAACTCTTATTTATTATAAATTTATAATCTGATATTGATGAAGCTGTTTTAGCTCCTAAAAAACCAGAAAAAAAGTATTCTTACTTGAAAACAAATAAGAATTTGAAAGGCTCAAATCTGTTGGTGAAGCAAAAATCCAGATCAACACATTTCTTATTTGCAATTAATTACCCAGATCAACATATTCACTAAATATGGAGTATGGCTGGGTTCTTCCGCGGTGACCCATAGAAAGGGGACTTAAATATATATGAGTTAAACAGAAGCAAGTTCCCTGTCATGTTAGGCCACAGTCCTTTGATGTGTTACTTTTATTCAACTGTAAATAAGCAGGAACTGAAGGAAAAAGCCAGTCATCTCCATCTATGTAAGATCTATCAAGAAAGGGAGCAGCTTCTGTATTGTTAAACTCTCTCGAGTAGGCTACTCTCATGGTTTGATTGGCTCCGGCTCCTGCACATTTATATTGCCCATAGAATACAGTTCTGCTCATATCAAAACATCAAAGGAAATTCTTAATTGGGTTTAACAATCGAAAAAATCATGAAATTTTCACAGTTCATAATGATAGTTAGTTAATACTCTTGTGGATTTGATCTCATAGATTTTTATTATCAATTTTTTGGGATCAAATTACGAAAGCGAGGAGAAAAATTCTATGATCTATTATCAAAGTACGAAAACAAGGAGAATTCATATCTTGATGATGGATCATGAAATTTGATTCAAAATGTTGGATAAAAAAAATCTACACGATCAAATTCAAAAAAAAATAATTGATAAACAATCAAAATAAATTTTATATTTTTATCCCACAAAAATACTCACAACAATCTAATTCCAAATTTCAAATTTGTAAACTTTAAATTGTTTTTCAATTACTTACTTATCTCTGGAGGGATCATTCCAGTCATTCCATCCATCCGGAGAAATGATATCAGAAAAATAAGTATACGAGAATATGACTCTGGAGTATGGTCGCCATGCACGGCCTAACCAAACGTTTCCAGAGCCTCTGATAATGCATGCCACAAAGGAATACCCAGTGTTTTCTAAGGCAGATCCTCGTCCTTGTGCAGTGATGGCCCCTGTTACCAATTTAGAGCCGCTTGGCACTGGATTTGCAATAGAATTCAACACACATCCCTGCAATTCCTTTGCCATTAATATTTGATAGCATCAACTTCAATTACTTGGTTTCTTTGAATGTTAATTACGAGTTTTTTTATTAGATAAGTGTTTCTTATGGAAGTTCTGAATCAAAAGAGAATTTTGAAAGGGTCTCAAAGTCTTGTGTAACAATAACAAACAATGTTAACTATGATTATTTTACTAGATAAACGCTTTTGAAAGGACCCAAGATCTTGTACAACTAACTGCGAGTTAATATCACTGTATTTAAATATGGGTGGTGACCAAATGCAAATGATATTGATTGAAATAAAAAACAAATATTGTGTAAATCAGCAAAAGTCAAATATATACATATAAGGAAGAGGTGGTGGAATTGAATTACATGATAGAGAGATCTGGCATTGCCAAATATAAAATCTATGGAGCCCTGGATAAAGCACAATCTGAAATAGTGTCTCCCTCTATCGTCATGAAGAGTGTCCTGAGCACCAAAGAAGCCACATTCATAGAATGCTGCTCTATCACCTGCAATTCTCAAAGCCACTGCCTGAGCTCCTACTTCACCAGGGTTGGGAACTGGAGCTGAGTTCTACAAAGTGCATTAACTCAAATCTGTGTCAATACACAAATATTGGGGATAGAGATCTACAATATCAGACATCAGAAAGATTAATTTTAAATTTTAATGTGGAAATAACATGTGGGGGGATTGATTACCTTGAAACTTATATCCTTGGCAACAAAATTGTCTGAGAAGATTGAGACAGAGCCACTGTAGAATGTACTACCTGAGGAATTAGCTGTATCGTTCCAAACTATGGAAGTGGAAAGGAAGCCCTGGCCTTGAAATGTAATGTTGGGCTTGCTTCGTGGAACGTTCACTTTCTCTCTGCATTACATAATGAAATTTTGTAGTCAATTGAATGTAGGAGACTACTGAATCCAGCTAGATCAATCAATTTTGTCTTCCATATACAACTGCATCCATGTTGGAGAACTTGGGTTTGTCAGTTTTGTGGACACTTTGATAGTCTTCACCACTTTAAGGTGGTGTGGCAATTTCTCTGTTCTCTTCAGTTGTGGCGAGTTTCTTTATAAATATTTTAAAGAATGAATTTTAAACTTTCTTTCCACTACATTTAAATCATTGGGGTTTGAATAAGATAAAGGAGAAACTAACAGGTGTTAAAAGGGATTTTGAAACATTTAAAATTGGTTATGGGGCTTTGGGCTTTGGGAGGAATTGATTTGAGTAAATATTTTCACCATTAAAATTTGGAAAAATAGGAAAATCTAGGTGTTAGAAGGGATTTTGAAAAAAATAAATTGATTTTTGTGAGTAAGTATTTTCATTAATAAGAATTTAATCAATAAAAAGATAGGTTTCTATTGAATTTTAATAATGTGAAACTTAATTTAGTTATTCTTAAGATAACATTAATTTATATTAATCAAAAATTATATTTCTATTAAAGAGAATAGCTATCAGCTTGGTGAATCTTAGTGTTTGAATCTTGGATTAAGCAAATATGTACAATTATATACTGATGAGAGAGTGTAAGACATTCTTAAAGACTCACTATCACCATAGATTAAGCAGAAATGCGTGCTTTCAAATTAGTATAAAAAACTGGTTATAATTTGTAACTATTAAGATTATTTATAATTTATATTTCTGGTAGGTGGACCTAATTAACATTATGTAGTTGACTTTAGAAATTTATATAAAAATATGTAGTCAGCAAGTCATATATTATAAATTTTCATCTTGACAACTGATATATGATATGATCCAAAATATTGATTTTTTTTTGTTTTTAAATTTTTTAATGTAAATTTGTTGTTTTGTTATTTTTATTTCTAAGGAGATCTTTATTGAGTTTAAAACCTGTTTCTTCATAGATTTTTGTTTCTTGTTATTGTTTATAGTTTACCTTGATATACAAGACTTAAAAACCTTCCATCTAAAATCATTTACCTAATTAAAAACGTAAGAAAATAACTTTAAAAAAGTAACTTACACCCCAATATCTTCAACTTATTTTTTTTCTTTCATTGCAATTTCTTTCAAGTTGCGAGATGATTACCCTTTGTGATATCTTTAATCACTTCAATTTTAAATTACTAACATGCTCATATGTTTTTCTCCCGAACAGATCATTTGAAAGAAGAAAACAACAAGATTAGAAAGACTTACGTGTAAACACCAGCAGTAATGAGAATAATAGTACGCTTGGGATTATAGTCTGCAACTGCATTCACTGCTGACTGTACAGTCGAATAGTTTCCACACCCATTTTGATCAACAATCAAAACAGTACAGTAATCCAAATCATCCCAAGAGATAGATGGTATTATCTCATCACAATTTACTGCATTTTTATGGTGTTTATGATCATGGTGGTGTCTTCTCAACAGATAACTACTGTAAGATTGAACAAAACTTATTTCAGCCAAATATGAATGCAACACTATCTGTTTAGCCATAAAAGCTATGGCCATGGCAGAAACCAGAGTTAATAAAAACCTTGTTTTCAACATCATATTTCTTTTGTCCATGATCGTTCTGCTCAAGAATATATGTAACATCATACTTGTTTTGGACTGGACGTATAAGCAATTTTTTTGCAATATCTTTGGCATTACTACACAGTACCAAAAAATACATGGAGTGCCCATAGCACCAGAAGATGTCGTGTGCACAAAGGAATCCCTTGTATGGCTTATAGCTACAATGCAAGCAACAACCTACAAGATTTTATAAAGCTATGATTCTCCTATGTGGCCCCATAAATTGTTTGGTAATATTTATTTGTTGATGTTGGAAGCAATACTATAAAAGTTTTAGTTTGATGGATCTGATTCTACTGTTGATACCCCAGTGACTGTATTGTTACTCTACTCTACTATCTGTGATAAAGAAGATTTTTTTTTGGGTTATTTAAGTAGTCTTATTCTATTGGAATTATGATCTCTTCAATTGATTGACATACAATCTTAATTGGATTTAGAACACATTATCCAAAATAGTAAGTGATTATATTGTTTTAATTAGTGAAAGTTCAGTTTTAGTTATTAAATTGAATGATATTTAAAGATAACCAACAATGAATAAGGTTGTCCACACTTAAAGTGGAGGTGAAACCTGACATTTAGTTTTAGTACAGGCACAGAAAGTGCCTGATACTTACGTGAAGGCTTTGGAGTCTCCCTCCCTAAGAATTGTGTTCCTTCATTTTTGCTCAATTTCAGGCTTACAGTGCTCTCTTCAGTTGCATATGTAGATATAATTGGTATTTCCCTCTATTGGCCAACATAAATTTTGGGTTAACCATGTCATTAAAGTGGGATGTATCTAAGCTTTGTCTAATAACTTTGTTCTTGATTCATAGATAAAAACTAGCTATAAGAGAAGATTAGTTTAAATCTTTGTAAACTTTAGCTGGTCGAAATAAACAAGGCAAAATAGACTATATGTTTTTCTTAGAATTTTTCTCTTATATTAATTTTTTTTTTCAAATAATGTTTTATTCAATGTGTACAGTTGAAATGGTGAAAATTGTGCACCAATGTCTTTTTTTCTTCTATTTTGGGTCTATTTTCATTAGTGTCATTAATGTAATTTAACTAGTTTATTAGTGACACATTTTTGTTTATGACATCACTATATATCAATCCCATCATTAGACATTGCTAGAGATTCATTATAATCTTAGGATCCTTCATTCACCATCTTGGATCAAATCTATGGGTGCAAACTTGACACAAATCAATTTTGTAGTCACATATCTAATCTCTAAATTATTAAAGTTTAAATTTAAATTAAATCTCATTATCTTCCTTCTACTAACTATTGTGAGATAATTTAGTGAGCATTATGTTGATTTTTATGTTATGTTGTATTATAGCCATTCATTCACTCATTTAACACCATCTCCAATCATGAAATTCAACTAGAAGTCATTGAATAACATTATCATTCAACATTTACAGGGGGCACCATAGCAGTATTATCATATCATTACATCATGTCTCACCTTAGGTCTATTGCACACTTGTGTGTTGTCCTTGATCCTTGTTCCAAAGCTATTAAATCTATTGACCGAAGAGAACATGACCCTCACAATTCAATGCGTTCTCCAAAGGTGTTTCTAAACACAATCAATTTTTATTTATATTTAGATATCAAAAGATTGATTGTCAACCAATTTTTCTAGTTGAGTCCTACAACTTAAAATTCAAATCCATGCGTCAACCTTAAGTCTGCACTTACAAAGATTATTTATGTACTTGTATTTGTTAATTTTTTCAAAGCAATGTTTTATTCAATATTGAAAATCTTTAACTAAAACTATAATGCTTATCATTGTAATGGTGAAATTTGCATACCGTGTTCTTTTCCCTTATGTTTTGGGTTTGCTTTCATAAAATTAATGTAAAATTAGTCTACAAGTGATATTTTTGCCTAAATTTGGTTCATGAAATCATCACATCTCAATCCTATCATTATTGATCCCTCAAGATTGATTCTAATAAGGGAAATTTTTAGTGGCAAATCTTCACTAGTTGGCGAATATTTCATATTGGCCAATTCAAAATTGGCAAATACATTGCAACCAATGGGGTGGCCGAATTTCCCAGATTTTACAAATTATCAATCTAATACATTTCAATTTGCCATCAGTTTATTTAATGAGGCATATGTAATTAATAATTTCATCACAACAAACTATGTGTTTCCAATGGTATAATTAATATTTTCACTTGGAATTTTGGATGCATGTATTAATTCACCCACATATTCGCCAATACCATTAAACTACATTTTGTATGAGGATCCATTTTTCCAACAACATTAAATGTTCATTGCGTGTGAGGACCCATTTCGCTAATAACATTAAAAATTAATTGCATATGAGGAACCATTTTATCAATAATGTGATAAGTCCATGCTAATCCTAGGTCCATAATCACCTTGAAAATTATAATGTATGTGTTTTTATCGAGGTTTGATTTGCCCAACATTTACATGTATCATTTTAAAATCACACGAGGTTCGCCAAATTTCGACTGTACCATTTAAAAATCTCACGAAAATCACCAAATATGGATTAATATAAATAAAATAAAAAATCTAATTTATTTTTACATATTTTATTCAATTCTAAACTTTCGATCTCTCAACTTAGATCATAGGAAAGTTACAACTATTGAAAATTGAGGTGATTATGTAGCTTAATACTTTGTAAAACTTTGTGATTGTTGATCTAAATATGTATTCTTTGTTACAGATTCTTTGTGGATGATTATCTGGTTAGATTCTTTTTACCATTTTTAGAATGAAGACAAAAGGTTGTAGAAGAATTAGATAGAACATTAGAAGATACACAACATATACCGTGGAGAAACAGTTTCAGGAAAAAAATCCACCAAGAATCAACGTATTTAATCTCAGAACAAGATTACAATAATTCCAATCCTTGCTTGAAACAAATCTTCTTCACAACTTGCAATAATAACTGATACAAACTCTCTTCAACTTGCTTGAGATAAATAGGCAAATAATCAACCTTGTAAACTCCAAAGAGTTACAATTACAAAGCTCAATGCTTATCTCACAAAACCTACGCCTATCTCTTGCAAGTAGAGTTCTACCATGAAGAACAATGTCAAATCAACTCCTTCATCCATTTGGGCATCCCAAACTAAAGTCATAACTCAACCTTTATTCTGAAGATATCTTCAAAGCTTATCCTCAAAGTTGGCGCCCAAGAATGGGCCCACTTAACTCAGCCTTATGAAATATCTTATCATGCAAAAGTATTAACTCCAAGAAGCCAACCTAGGCACCCAAAGTGGGTCCAAGTCAATCTCTGTTAACTGAAACATATCTCTCCACCATTCATGCAAGAATGATCATCCCCTGTTAACTGAAACTAGTCACCTGTTATCTATCATGCAACTCAAGTCATTAGTCATGCATTCCAAGTCAATTTAAGTCAACTAGCATTCAACTGAAACTAACTACATGCAACTGAAGATAATTGAACCATAACCGAACTGAACTAATATTGAACTGAACTAAACTGAAACTGAACTAAACTAAACTGAATTGAACTTAGGAACTAAACTGAACTGATCTGAACCGAATTGAATTGAACTGAACTTCATGCATGTAAACATCAATCCCTAACTTCTAGGATATTTACATGCATTACTAAAATGTTATCTTTTTTCTCCAAACAATTAACTTAACTCGAGGTAGGTTCCACCTTCCATGTGGGCACCCCATGTGCCCCTATTATTTAGGAACTCATATTGGACACCCTCACATGTTCCTATCATTTAGAATTAATTACAAATGTCAATTAACATGTTCATTTCATTCGAACTTAATCTCTTTCTAATCCTAGTGTTGGAGAACACTTTCCAAGGACTTAGGAGATACATGAAATAATGTTTAGGATTGCAATTAAATGGCATCCTATTCCCAACAACAACTACATGTATTATTGTATTAGCAAAATAGCAAGTCAGTGAAAACCTAAAGGTAAGTGATAATTTCTTTACAGTGTTATAATATTATTTATCTCTTTTCCATTCTTACTTCATTCTTACAGGTGATATTGGTAGGGATACATTTAATTTATGTTCGTTTGAACCCCCAAAAACCAATTTTTTTTCCATGGGGGAATTTTTTTCAATTTTCCTTCCTCACTGGAATTGTAAACCAATTTTGTGGGTTTACCCAGGACCCATTGATCTATATTCTATGATTCATTCTTAAACAAGAAGAAATTTTTTGGAAGATTTTATTTTATGAGATATGTCGAGCAGGAACACAAGAGTCCTAAAGGTGGTGAAGGAAGGCCATCAAAACATATAACCATAATGTTGTACTTTGGCAATGTTTATGGTCTATCAAATCAAGATGAAACTACAAAATCAACACTTGCACTTGATATTAACGAAGAAGGAAATACCTCAAAGGAAGAACAAAATGAGTCAATTATTCCAGATGAAAATACCACAAAAGATGTTCGAAGGCATACCCAGGGTAGCCGAAATGAATTAATTTACCTAGATGAATATGTTGGTGCTATTTATGATGTTGTTGCATGGAAGGGAAAAAGAAAAACCAAATAAAAGATGGGGTGTGAGTGAGATATGACAAGGAATTTTTAGATTGATTGGGTGTCAAAGTATCCATTCATTGAACTGGTGAAGAATGCAAACAAAGATGAACTTCAATAGAATGCAAGTGTAAGATTTCTAATTGGAAATATAAAAGGGACAAGATGTTGCAGCTAAAACTTAACACTTAGAAAAAAATATCGATAAATTTTATGAAAAAAATCATAGATAGAAAGGAAAATTTAGTGATAAGATGAAAATCAAAGAAAGAATGTCTTCACATTAAGCATGCACTCAAATATGATGCACACATGCAAAGAAAGGTGAAGTTTGTTGAATTTGGAGGTTTAGTTCAAGATCAATTTAGAAAGATAATGATATGAACACTAACATGGAAAAAATGGTTTAGTTGAGTGTTGTTTTTCATATTTTGACTAGAGGGTGTCTTATGACAAACTACCTAGAATATAATAGTTTATTGTCTTTTTTGGGCATTCCTAACTTTCCTAGCACACATTGGTCAATAAATTATGGATGGAAATGGGAAAGTTATTTTGTGAAGGTGGAAAAACAAGATTTACAAGAAAAATAAAAGAGTCAACCTTTACTACATTATCTTTAGATGAAGTTACTACGGTAGATAATACTTCTTGGGTATGTTTGCATGTGTATACTGTATACAAACATGTCTGCCAACCCCATCTATTATGTGTTTATAAAATGAAGGAGAATTCAACATCACAAAATCTATTTGGAAAAGTTAAGAAATATTTGAATGAAATTGGAGGTATGAATGACTTCACAATTTCCAAAAAGTTGGTGTGTGTAGAAGATGATGGAGCTTCAATAATGCAAGGTCATAAAAATGATCTTTGTGTAAATTTACAAACTATTTTTTCTCCATACATGATTTCCATTCATTGCATAGCCCAAATAATGAATTTAGCATTTAAAATTGTAAGCAAGTTTCCTTTAGTACCAAAAGTTGAAAATCTAGTCCGTGAGATCTACTAAAACTTTTGTCAGTCCCAAACGATTTGAGGATTTTTAAAATTTTACTACTTGGAAATAACCGTAGGAAACAAGCTTATTAAGGATGTTGATACCGAGTGGATCTCCTTGCATGGTCCAGTGCAACGAGTTTTTTTAGCATATCAATCCTTGATTGGAGTAATGCACAAACATCACCACATAGTAGTCAAAGTTCCTAACCTCTTACATAGGTCAAGCAATATAAAGACACTCTTTAACTTTGTTTGGCCTTCTCCTCATGCTAGAAGAAATGAAAAATATATTTATGAAAAAAACCAAGAAAGAACTATGCATATTATGGAATATAGTAAATTATGGAGAGTGAGGTGCCTCACCCTCGATAATCTATATCTATCAGATTCCTCATTTATAAGTCCAAATTTTAGTAGTTGATAGTTCACAAGAGATGTGAATAGGGTAAAAGCACAAAAGGTCACACTTTCGACCAACTAAATGGTTCTGAGCAAACCATTTATGGTCGGAAGTATTTGGTCGAGCAGCTTTCAGCCGAAACCATGCGATAGTGACATGGCATCGACATGGTGACACATTTTTGGCTGGTAGTGTTTCAGTCGAAACCCCTCTAGTTGAATACATATCGGTTGAAACAACGAGTTATAAAATTTATATAAAAAAAAAAGAGGGCCCAACCATTTTTGCTTGTTAGTTTGGAAGTGTTGCAGGTGAGAGCACGTCGATCGAGCTAGGGTTTGAGTGTCGATAAAAGCTAATCAAATACCCCAGGTTCCCTACCCTTCTCCTCCTCTTCTACAAAAAAATTTATGTGGTTTTGGCAGGTTATGCATGGGAGTTTGGAGTTTTCTTGATTTGTTTGAGCCGAAAAATGATTTTTCAGACAATTGGTGATTTATTATAAGCACACAACAGTGGACATATGATTGTTTGCACTATTTGTGAAACATATGTTTTGAATTTTGAAAGGCAATATGAATTTTTTGCTTTTGGTAATTATATGTGAATGGTAGTGTGTATTTTGTTTTTGGCTTGAATAGTTGAATGGAAAACTATAAACCTTTGAATGGCAATGATATTTTTAATATTCTTTTTACAATATGAAACCCTCGCCACCAAGTGATAGTGCAAATTTTTTTTGGCTTGAATATTTAAAATTTGGCAAACTATTTAAACCCTTGAATGGAAAACTACAAATTTGAGGTTTTCAGTTTCGGGTGATATAAACCCTTGAATGGAAAATATGCCTAGTATGTGTGGGGTTTGTTCTAATAAATTTTTGAAATACTGCACAAGTGAGTTTGTTAAGTCTGAGACAAAGGGCATGCTACTACGTAGTAAGTAGTCTCAAAATTTCCAGAATCAAGGAATGGGGAAGCCACACATTGTAGTGTATCTATTATAATTGTGTAATATGGATACACATCCATACATACTAGGTCCGGTCATATTAGGATTGGTCGGATTTGCCTGATTTGGTCTGGACTTTTCAATTCCTATAGAAATTTTACCCATTTTTTCATATTATAATTTGGATTAAACTTTTTGACCTCTGTAATGAATTAAATTATTCAAACCTAGCAACAATTTACAGACCATAAACACTTGGAGATGTAGGTTTCTGATATAGGAGCCATTTTGAAATATAGTATGGGAATAAATGAATAAGTTCAAGTATTTTGTACCTGACCTAGGGTTTCAAGGCAACAATGACACATGCATATTAAATTATGGATTAAACCTTTTGACCTCCACATAGAAACTTTACCCATTTTTTCATATTAAATTATGGATTAAACCTTTTGACCTCCACATAGAAACTTTACCCATTTTTCATATTAAATTATGGATGAAACTTTTTGACCTCCATAATGAATTGAATTATTCAAACCTAGCAACAATTTACAAACCACAAACAACTGGAGATGTAGGGTTTTGATACAGGGAGGCCATTTTGAAATATAGTATGGGAATAAATGAATAAGGTCAAGTATTCTATACCTGACCCAGGGTTTCAAGGCAACAATGACACACATTCATATCTGTCACAAATTTGATGCTAATCCAGCTAGGGTTCAAAATAATTATTCAGGAAATCATACCCCTTGGTGTTGTCCCACTTAATTTGGGGAATAATGTTGGAGATGCCCTTTTGTTTGGGATCCAATTTTCTCTTGCCCTGCAACACATAATTTGGTTATGTTGGTGTATAGGAGTGAATTTGCACCCTATGTGTAAATTCCCCCTTTTCCTCTCTCCACTTTAGAAAACCAAGTTCAGAGACTTAATTCCACCTAATCCCACTACTTGCATCCCACTTGGCGCCTGTTTTGAGCATCGATAGAGGCGTTTCTGTTGGAGACGCCCGCGCAGCGTGCAGACACTCACGGGGCACGCTTACGTCCCTTGCAGATTCCTACGGCTAAACCTCCAGAGGCATTACACTTCTCATTGGGAGTCAAGTTGTAATGCCCCCTTCGGATGACTGACCCGAATATGGTCATTTTTCTCCATTCCTTCTTCAAATTCATCCCTTCAACATGCATTCTAACTTCTTATGATCTTCTACAATCACTCAACAAGCTTCAACACACTCTTTGGCATTCACTTCAAGCTTTCTAGCAGCATACAAGCTCTCCATTGCAGCAAACACAACACTCCATCTTTGTTAGAACAAGTTGGGAATGAAACACCATTGCAGCAGAGGCTCGAGTACTCTCATTTTATCCCCCAAGCAGCCTTGAGTGCTCTTGTTGGAGGAGGTAAGCTTCCCTTTCTTTCCTTCTATCACTTGGTTGAGTTAGCACTTACCTGTTTTGCAGTGCTTTCATGCTTTTCACTATATTACTTTCTTTATCTCATTTCCTTGGTTGTCCATGGAGGTGGAAACACCTAAACGGGGGTCTAAATGAGGTAGACCCCTATACAACCACCCAACATTTTCCTCTCTTTTTGTGTGTAGGAGTACACGCTTTCAAGGAGCTAGCTGGCGACTGAATTTCTTGGTGAGATCATTCTTTCCCTTTTCACTCTTTCCTTTCTAATTTATAATATTAGAGAATACTTTATTTACTTAATCACATCATTTTAGCCCTTTAGTTAGTTAGTTGGGTTGTTAGTTAATTTTTCTAGGTTTGACCTCGTCTTTGCTATTGTCTAGCCGTACAGATGCCAACACACTTTAGAGATGCCAGCGCGTTGCGCTGTAGTCCAGAGACCACGCTTCTGTCCCTAGACAGAGAGCTTCTCGAGGCATAGTGTTGGACTTGAAAATTAGCTCGCCTAGACCCACTTCAAAATTTAGGATCGCAAAGTGGTTGCAGGACTTTATATTCCTCATCATTCTCATCCTCATACCCTAAACATCCCATCTAGCTGAGGTAAGTTAGGGCAGCCTCTCGCGTCTTGGCCCTCTGTGACCTGGGGTCTTGCACGTGGTGGTCCCTCTCTCTTACATCTTTGGTGAACCCAACGTGAACCAACGTATGTTCATCTGTCGGTGTTGAGGCTTCCCTCGAGTACTTTGTGACTGTTGTGTTCTTGAGTGTTGTGAAGGTTTATGAGCATCACAACCCATTCTACAACTTTCAGGTACATCGTTAGGAGAAGTGTTCGACACCTACCGATGGAAAGGACGAAGGTCTCGATTGGTCTCTCTATGGGCCTTTTCTCTAGTCCCACCATTAGTGTGGCTACACAAGAGCAATTGTCGAGGAACGAGATGGGATTTGCTGACGAAACCAATCACATTCCCACTCCCCTACATCTCCCACGCCATCATCGGTGGATGAGTATGAGGTTGTTCAAATCCCCGAGGAATACATTGTCACCCTCACTAAGGGATTAGGCAACCTAGAAAATCACTTGGAAAGAATCTGAAGATGGCTAGAGCCACTCAGGTCGTCAATGAGTTAAAGCATATGATGAGTAAAGATTGAACATGCATAGAACTTCTGACTAGCCTCCTTGGTCTCGCCGAAGAATGTGCTCCTTTGAGTAACCCTAGTTTTGCACAAGGAGTCACTTTCAAAGAGCGTGAAGGATAGTTAGGGGTATCGATGCCTCGCACGTCCATCTATATGGCCAACATAGTCCCTTCTATCAATATCCCTTCCGTCTCTGAAGAGCCTAAAACTATCAAAGTTAACAGGGTCCCCTTGGGCTTTAGCTTCACCCCTCCAGTCACCTCTAGTGGTGGAGGCTTTGGTGGGATGAGTAGTGGAGGCTTTGGTAGTGGTGAAGGATTCGGTAGCAGAGGTGGTGTTGGTGGAGGCGGCTCTGGTGGAGGTCATGGTGGTGGTTTCGGCGAAGGCCCTACTGGCGGCGATGGCTCTGGCGGAGGTCACACCAATGGCAGTTTTGGAGGTGGCCTTGGCGGCAACTCTAGGGGATGTTCCTCTGGCCCTCTATCTTCTAACAACCCTATTCTGAATACCCTTCTTCAGAACATGGGTATGATGCAGAGCTAATTAGCGAGTCTTTCCCAAGCCTCTACCCAACCTATCTTCTAGCCCTTTTTCTGACATAGCCCATTGTCATTTGCAATCTTGAACACTCCTTTCCCCTAGGGAATGGAGATACCTAAATTTTAAAAGTATGGCGGTAAAGGGGATCCAAAAACACATGTGTCTGCCTTAATGCCTTGTGCACAAACTTTTTCCATCATGATGCATTGATGGCTAAACTATTTCCCCGATCTCTCAAGGATACAACACTTCAGTGGTACTGTTCCTTACCTAAAAATTCCATTTTCTCATTCAACCAACCTATTAATCAATTTCTTAGACAATTTCAGGCAAACATTGAACCGAAGATGACCTTTTTGGATCTCATCCAATGTAAACAAGGAGATAACGAAAAAATTATTGATTTCATACCGCGCTACCAAGCACTCCTCTCACAAATCTTGTATCAACTGCCCGATTCTGATGTGCAGAAGGTATTCATAGGAAACTTACAAAAGCCTTGGCAAGAAAAGTTTGTCCTTATGAAATACCCTTCTTTCACACACTTGTGTGCAGCCTTACGAGAGTACTAGTAGACGGTTGTTCATTTTGGGGGTTCCTCCTCACGCTCCCATTCTGAGGGAAAATCCATCGTATTGATCTCTGGGAAAGGAAAGACAATTATGAATGTAGTCGCCACTGCTGATAACAATGGCCTCAAGAATAACCAAAAGTTCACAAAGTTATCAGAATCTTATTCTTCTGTCTTGCAGAAGTTGTTGAAGGATAAGATCATAACTTTTCCAACTCTGAAGCCTATTAAGGAACCCTACCCTAGTTGGTATGATGGAAGCACTTATTGTCAGTACCATCGAGTCAATGGACAAGATATCGAACGATGTATGTGACTGTGTCATGAGATACAGGACCACATCGAGGATGGTAGCATTCGCCTTGATGGGAATAAACAAAATGCTAACAAATCAGTGGCAAAAGCTAATAGTGAATTGTAGATATACACAAACCCGTTTCCATCACATTCTGCTAACATGATTGTAGATCCCACTGATTTTGTTACTCAACCCGAGGCCTATGTCAACATGGTCACAATGACTTCTACTGCTCTACTTGCACCCGGTTCAACATATATTACATTCACATCACAGGATCTTCCTTTGAACAATAAACCCTCGCCTCTCTACATCCCTGCTCACATCAATGGTAACATTGTGACAGGATTCTTGGTAGACCCCACAAGCCACATGAATGTTATTACAGAGGAAACATTAGTATTAAATTCATTGCAAAAGGAAAAATATGAAGAAACAAAATCTACCATCCGTACACACGACGGTATGAGTCTTAAATTGTACGGCTCGATAACCCTGTCCATCCTGGTTGGACCTAGAACTGTTGACACAGTTTTTGATGTTATCCCAGATTCAGATCTGTTTAGGGTGAAGCTAAGCATTCCTTGGTTGTCTTCCATGAATGGAATTGCCTCTATTATTCATAAGTGTTTAAAATTTTCCCATGAAGGTGTCGTGCATGTAGTGCATGACACCAGATATCAACCCTTGGTGTCCCGTGGTGGATACTCATTGAATCACTTTTGGACCTCCCCAGTTGGTTTGCTTCCTCCAAGAACGGACCTACTTTACAAGAATTATGTAAAGTATAAGACTGGGGGAAAAGTACAACCGAAACTGACCCTTCCTGCAGTGTAGCAGTCAGTCGCCTCCTCCTCCCTAAAGGAGAAGGAGAAGGCCGCATTAACTGCTCCCCCTTTCTATGAAGAAAGAGGAGAAGCCCATGCCAACTCCCTCTCCTTCTCATAAAGGTAAAGAGAAGATGAATTTTCCCCAGACTGCCTCACCCTCTCCCCTTTCCTAGGAAGAGTACTGGATGAGTAGGCCCGGTGGCTATCCGCTAAGTCTGATGATTCCTCCTTGGCGTAGGCCCAAGCTCAGGATCACGTATCTTCCTAATGAACACCTCAGACTGTGGTACTATTTGTATGGAAGAAAGAAAGGTCCTCGTAGGGAATTCAATCCACAGCCTCCTACCTCCCCTGCTCCCAAGGAAGCAAGTGGGAAGAGGCCCGCTATTGAGGCCCTCGAACTGACTCCTCTTGTTGTCCTGCATCCCATTTCTCCTGCTCCCATTTAGGAATTCGTTCCTTCGCCAAAAATGACCATAGTGGACGTTCCTATGGTTGAGTAGGATCCTCCTGCTGCTTCGCAACCTCTGGCCTCTAGCTCCAAGATCTGAATAAACCACCTTGCATGCGAATGCAAGCACCGGTGAAAGGCCCTCTTAGCTGAGCAGGTTGCCTCGCAAAGGAAGGAGGAAGAGACGACTGTCCCTGCTTCAAGGCCTCCTGCAGTGTCACCCTCTTCCCTCCCCTCTGCTTCATTCCAGTCTAGGCCTATGCTATTTACGACTTCCGCTACGAGTGCAAACACACCTAACCCCAAGGGGGTACAGGTGTTCATAGCTCCTTCAGTGGAGTCACCTTTGTTGATGTCCATTATGGATATTCAACCTTTTCCAAAGCCCGTGGATATGGTTAATACCTTAGTTGTATCCACTGCGGTGCTTTCCTCCTCTTCCTCTGCACCCCTAGCTTCATCTGTTGGGATTTCATCTCCTCCGACGAGTAAAGAGGTGGGGAGTAGTCCTTTTGGAAACAAAGGGTGTAAGAGGATCCCACCTTCCTCACAAGGTGGTCATGTGTTGACTTGTTATGTCCTAGTGACAGAACTAGTCCAAGCTTCCCCTGAGTTCGTCATCACTCCCAAGTCACTCGGCGAGCCTAGTGGTGAACCTCAGGCTTAGCTTGCCCCTTTCGCTGAAGTTAGACAAGACACTCCTATGGGGTGCATGTTTAACTCTTTGGATGAGGTTCCGGCCTTGTCAGTGATCTTCACAAAATCGTTGACCTTGACTCCACAAGAGCTCGGTGCAGAGGACCTCAAGGGGCCCTCTTCCTTATCCCTTGTTGTGGGAGGCCCAGATGCTCCTCCTCTTAACATCCCTCCATTGCAAGCTCATCCTCCTTCCCCCTATGATGACCTAGAGTGGGAAGCGGACGACCTCTTGATTGATCAATGTTAGGAGGAAGCTTCTTCTTGATCTTGTGTGTGTGTGTGTGTATTTGTGATGTATTCCCCTTGTGCTCATGCTATGTGTTCCTAGATGGCCCTCGTCACCCCTGTTGGTGGTTGGATACAGGCGTGATTTTTGTGTCGTAAACCTTCTTCTATTTGTATCATCATTCTTCCATGTTTGTACTTGATTTTTGATAAATTGGGGACGATGCAAAGCGTCGAGGGAATTTAGGTTTCCCTTCCATGTTGACCCAATTTTTTATTTTTATTTTGTCTTCTCGTGCATTCTTCACATGGCCTGATATAGTAGGGGGTTGATGATAGTTCATGTATATACTATTACTATACATATATATATATATATATATATATATATATATATATATTTATGAGCAGTTATGACCCCAAAATATCAGGCTACCCTTGTGCCCTTTGTTTAGGATTTATTTCTTTTTGCTTCCTCTTTATCTTTCTCTCTTCTTTGCTTGAGTTTTCCCTCTTGTGCATGACAACACTTTTCTTCAACGTTTCAATTTTTAGAAAACGCATTCGTTGCCAACAAATATTTTCTTGAAAATCCTTGCAAACCTTTCTTCAGAATTGTACTCTCAACTTGAAACCCTAACGGAATGTGTTTCCTTCATCATGGGTTCATAAAGAAAGGACTTAAACCTTCCTCTGAAGAGGGAACATCTTTAATCTTCCCCTCGCATGGGGCATATTCTTCCTATTCTTCATTTTGAATTCCTTGATGAAGTGAACATATTTCAAAAGGATTCCTTGATGAAGGATCGATTCGAGAGAAATAACATCTACTTCTGAACTGTGCGTCCCTTGAGTGGACCCTCTCTTCATGGCGGGTTCCCAAGGGACCCCTTCGAAAGTTTTCAAAATTATCGACAGTCTGTACAACTGTCTGCTCACTTTCCTACATGGCTGCTTTTTGACTCTACGGAGTCCACTTTCCTTTGAGCCTCCTCCATGTGAGAGATCTTGGGGGTGGCTCCCCTGCAGGACTAAGAGCTTATAGGGTGCTTTCTCGGGTTCCCTCCATGTGAGAGATCTTGGGGGTTACCTTCCCTATAGGACTGAGAGCCTATGGGGTGCTTCCTTGGGTGTTCTTCATGCTCAAGCTCATGGAGAATACCTTCCCTATGGGATTGAGAGCCTATGGGGTTCTTCCTTGGGTGTTCTTCATGCTCGAGTTCATGGAGAATACCTTCCCTATGGGACTGAGAGCCTATAGGGTGCTTCATTGGGTGTTCTTCATGATTGATTTCATGGAGAATACCTTCCCTACAAGACCGAGAACCTATAGGGCGCTTCCTTTGGGTCTCCTCCATGCTAGAGTTTTTGGGGGACACCTTCCTTACAAGACCGAGAACTTGTAAGGCACTTTCTCTTTTTCTAACTTCATAGTTTTGAGCAGCTATGGAGTCCTTTGCTTGCCCTGCACCTTCAGGTATGCCAGGCTGAGCTTTGCTTCCTCAATGGTTCATGTATACATTTCTAACCCTACACTCTCCTTGATCTACTTTACCGAGCACTCATCAATATTTGTGCTCGCTAAAGTGGGGGTAAAATGTATAGGAGTGAATTTTCACCCTATGTGTAAATTCCCCCTTTTTCCCTCTCCACTTTAGAAAACCAAGTTTGAAGGCTTAATTCCACCTAAGCCCGCTACTTGCATCCCACTTGGAGCCTATTTTGAGCATCAGTGGAGGCATTTTTTTCAGGGATGCCCGCGCGGCACACAGACATCCGCGCAGTGTGCTTACGTCCCTGGCAGATTCCTGCAGCTGAAACTATAGAGGTGTTACACTTCTCATTGGGAGTCAAGTTGTAATGCCCCCTTTGGCCGACCGACCTGAATATGGCTTATTTTCTCCATTCCTTCTTCAAATTCATCCCTTCAACATGCATTCTAACTTCTTCTAATCTTCTACAATCACTCCACAAGATTCAACACACTCTTTGGCATTCACTTCAAGCTTTCTAGCAGCATACAAGCTCTCTATTGTAGTAAATGCAACACTCCATCTTTGGTAGAACAAGTTGGGAAATTAACACCATTGCAGCAGAGGCTCGAGTATCTCACTTTCTCCCCCAAGTAGCCTTGAGTGCTCTTGGTGAAGGTGGTAAGCTTCCCTTTCTTTCCTTCTATCACTTGGTTGAGTTAGCACTTTACTATTTTGTAATGCTTTCATTGTTGGAAATAGGATGCCATTTAATTGCAATCCTAAACATTATTTATTTCATGTATCTCCTAAGTCCTTGGAAAGTGTTCTCAAACACTAGGATTAGAAAGATATTAATATTGAATGAAATAATCATGTTAATTGACATTTGTAATTAATTCTAAATAATAGAAGCATGTGAGGGCATCCAAGATGAGTTCCTAAATAATAGGAGCACATGGGGCACCCACATGGAAGGTGGAACTCACCTTGAGTTAAGTTAACTATTTGGAAGTAAGAGATAACACTTTTGAATGCATGTAAATATCCTAGGAGTTAGGGATTGATGTTTACATGCATGAAGTTCAGTTCAGTTTAGTTCAGTTTGGTTTAGTTCATAATCAATTTAGTTCAGTTCAATTCAATTCAGTTCAGTTTAGTTCAGTTTAGTTTAGTTCAATTCACTTATGTTTCAGTTATCTTCAGTTAGTTTCAGTTGAATGCTAGTTGACTTCAGATAACTTGGAATGCATGACTAATGACTTGAGTTGCATGACAGATAACAAGTGACTTCTTTCAGTTAATAGGGGATGACCATTCTTGCATGAATGGTGGAGAGAGATGTTTCAGTTAATAGAAAATGACTTGGATCCACTTTGGGCGCCCAAGTTGGCTTCTTGGAATTAACTACTTTGCATGTTAAGATATTTCAGAAGGCTAAGTTAAGTGGGCCCACTCTTGGGTGCCTACTTTGAGGATAAAGCCTTGAAGATATTTACAGAATAAAGGTTGAGTTACTACTTCAATTTTGGACGTCCAAATGGATGAAGATGATGATTTGGAATTGTTCTTCACAGTTAAACTCTGCTTGGAAGAGATAGGCGTACCTTTTAGGAGATAGGGATTGAGTTTTTAATTGTAACTCTTATGGAGTTTACAAAGTTGTTTATTGCCTATATATCTCAAGCAAGTTGAAGAGAGTTATTATCAGTTTTATTGCAGGTTGTGAAGAAGATTTGGTGAAGGAAAAAGAAACATTCTCAAGCAAGAATTGGAGTTATTGTAATCTACTTCAGAGATTAAATAATACATTAATTTTTGGTGGAGTTTTTTCCCGAAAGGGTTTCTTTACGGTATATGCTTGTGTATCTTTCTAATATCCTGTCTAATTCTTCTACAACTTTTGTCTTCATTCTACAAATGATAAAATGAATTAATTAGATAATCACCCACAAAGAATCTATAAGAAAGGAAAGCATATTTAGATCAACAATCTTAAAGTTTTACAAAGTATTAAGCTAAGAAAACACCTCAATTTTCAACATTCGTGCTTTTCACTATATTATTTTCTTTATCTTGTTTCCTTGGTTATCTGTGGAGGTGGAAACACCTAAATGATGGTTTGACTGAGGTAGACCCCTATACAACCACCCAACATTTTCCTCTTTCTCTGTGTAGGAGTACACGCTTTTGCGGAGCCAACTGGCAACTGAATTTCTTGGTGAGATCATTCTTTCCCTTTTCACTCTTGCCTTTTTGCTTTATAATATTAGAGAATACTTTATTTACTTAATCGCATCATTTTGGCCCTTTAGTTAGTTAGATGGGTCGTTAGCTATTTTTTCTAGGTTTGACCTCGTCTTCACTATTGTCTGGTCGTACGGACGCCAACGCACTTTAGAGATGCCAGTGCATCGCGTTGTCGTCCAAAGACCACGCTTTCATCCTCGAGCAAAGAGCTTCCCGAGGCATAGTGTTGGACCTAAAAATTAGCTCGCCTAGCCCCACTTCAAAATTTTGGATCGTAGAGTGGTTGCAGGACTTTATAGTCCTCATCATTCTCATCCTCATACCCTAAACATCCCATCTAGTTGAGGTAAGTTAGGGCAGCCTCTCGCCTCTTGTCCCTCTATGACCTGGGGTCTTGCACGTGGTGGTCCCCCTTCTTATAGTTGGTTATCCTTATTGACCTTTCAATGTTAGCTCTGGCTATTTTTGTGGATGCTTATCAGAAATGATGTATGCTACATAACTTACAACAAATCTAAGTATCTAATTTATTGGAAAAGTATAGTCTAACATTAGAGCCAGGCTAGAGATGGAACATACAAAATATAATAATTTATGTAGACTATTCAACCTTGAGATTTTACAATAAGATGCAAACTAACACATTTTCCCCACCAATGAAAGCAAAAAACTTCAAACCCCTCATTAAATTCAAGTCATATGAGACAATCACTAAATGCTAACATTTCAATATGAGTTGGAATTTATGTTTTATATATGTATAAAACTCATCCCTAGTCATTACAAATTCTTCTAGATTAACATCATCTGCTAAGATCAAGTAAACTCCAAACCCCTCATTAAATTCAAGTCATATGAGACAATCACTAAATGCTAACATTTCAATATGAGTTGGCATTTCTATTTTATATCTGCTCCAGAAAACTCATCCTTAGTCATTACAAATTCGTCTAGATTAACATTATTTGCTAAGGTCAAGCAGAAAACTTCAAACCCCTCATTAAATTCAAGTCATATGAGATAATCACTAAATTTGTTAACATTTGGCACTTATGTTTTATATCTGCTCCAGAAAAATCATCCTTAGTCATTACAAATTCTTCTAGATTAACATCATCTGCTAAAGTCATTCTCGAGGGTATGTGTCTGCAAAATATACCATTAGTAGGTAAGAATTAAGGGATTCTTACTGAAGCCCAAAATAAAACATAAAAATTGTTATACTAGCTGCTAAAAACAAACAAAGCCAACTGTATATTTGATTAATTGACTCATTTATGTATGTTCAAATCTAGATGATTTGTGCTCAACTAGATAAACAAAGACAACTTTTAGAGCTAAGTTTAGATTCAAATAATATGCATATACTGTCATTGCACTAATGTAGCAATGTTGCTATAAGTACAACAATGTTTGATTCTTAATTTCTCAAGCCTAAGCTTGTAGAATTTATGAAATAAGAAATTGTACTATGCTACTTGATTAGAAATTAAATAATAGTCAAGAGAGGAAGAGAGAATAATTAAGAACACTATATATTTATCCTACAAACCCTCCAAAGAGAGAAAAAATAGACATTATGTAGCAAATTGTCATATTCAATGAGTGCACAAATGATAAGATAAAATCTACCCCTTGTCCCATTCTTCTAACCCCATTTGAACTTTAACCTTAACCCTAAAATTAACTCTAACCTTATTTCAATCTTACCCGAACCTGATTGATCTCTAACCATTGTTGAACCTTAATTAAACCCTAATTAAATTGTAACCCTTACTTAGCCTAACTCTAAATAAATAACCCTAATCTTAATCTTACATGTGTGTACATATGTATATGTACATGTATATATGTATGTATGTATGCATGTGTACATGTATGAATACATATGTGTATATATGTATATATATATATATGTATGTAAGTATATATATATGTATATATATATATATGTATGTATGTAGATATATATATATATATATACATACATACATATACATATATACATATGTATGTATGCATGTAGTTACATGTACATATATATGTATATGTATGTATGTATGCATATGTGTATGTATGCATTTATATATACATGTATATGTATGTGTACATGTATGCATATGTGTGTGTATGTATGTATGTATGTATGTATGTATGTATGTATGTATGTATATGCATATGTACATGTATGTATATGTGTATGTATGTATATGTACACACATACATATATTTACACATACATACATACACATATACATATATACATATGTCATACATGTACACATATATACCCATATGTATACATTTACATATGTATGTACATACATGTACACATACATATATACATATCAAGTCTCTTTGGAGTTGTCATTTCTTATGTTGATCTAAGTTGTAGAAGGTTCTATTTCATAGATCTATGACTTTCTATCTCATTAGATATAAAGTTAAAAATGTTTTATAGTTTTTCAAAACTTGATAAATTTATAATTTAAAAATGTTTTAGTTTTGAAACTTGATAAATTTGTAATTTAAATATATGTTTTAGTTTTGAAATTTGATAAATTTGTTTAACATCATATATTTTGTTTTAATGATATGTAGATCTCTTTATTTATATACATATATGTGTGTGTGTGTGTGTGTGTGGCTGATGAGGGATCTCACCATTCTCCTCAGTCTAAGCAACATGCTCAGGTTAGATCAAATTTATATGAGGAGAGTATTGGAAGATTAGAAAATGCACTGAGATGTTTAGATCAAGCCATTCACAACTCCCCTAATTTAGTTAATAGAGCTAGATTAGTCAATATTACAGACGAGGTTTTACGAATGATTGGGATAATTCGATCATTAAATCCTTATGATGATATGAGCATTGAGCATCTTTATTTGTCTCTTTCTAGGAGTTTTACTGGCACAGAGAAATGGAGAGATGTTAGCAAATTAGTTTCACAAGAAAATGTGTTTACCATGTTCCCTTTTTATAGAGGAAAAAATAGAATTAGAGAATATATGGCGACGAGGTGTGTAGATGAGCTTGTTGCCCCATTCATATATCCTAGATGGTTGGAAGCTTATCATAGATGGCCTCACAATGATGATCTTCCACTATGTTTTGTCAAATATTTATATGTAGAGTTTCATTTACAGATAGATGTGGACTACACACCTTATCTTGAGCATGTTGGAGAAGGTAGAGGCAACAATAGTATAGACATCAAGATTTGCCACTGCTCATGAACAAGAGGGCATTAGTGGGTCCAAACCTTTTGGTTCTACCAAAAAATTTGGAATTGGAAGCAGCAGGGGAATCAACAGCATGCTCCACTAGATCCCATATTTTTGATAGTATTGTCACTATTACCAAACAGATTGATCAAATGCCATCTAATCATGTTGGTAGATACTTATTATAGTCGTGGATTAGCCTTCCTGCCACTAAGGCTACATCTACATCTTATGATCTATTTATTCGTTCTGATCTACCAATCCATCAGATGTTTCCCATATGAGTGACATGACTCGACATAATGTGTGTAGAGTCTTCGTTTTGGATTTAATAGCAGCTTACTAGGTCATCAGTGAGGACCATGGGATCCCTCTTGATTAGGTACAGGACTTTATTAGATAGCGATATCCTGCTACACATATGAGCCATGGCGTGGAAACTTCACAGGATATTCCACACCAACCTATAGGATCTCATGTGCAACATGTTTCTATTGATCCTGCAACTTGTCCAGGTCCTCAACATGTTCCAAATCATGTTGAGGTTACTAGGGCACCTGATCTTGTTCATGGCACATATAGTCAACTTCTTTTTGGCACTGATATTATACCAGCTACAAATCCCATTGTGGTGTCTTTGCATTCTTGTGATATTAGTGGGATTGGTAGAGCCATCGAGGAGGCACAATAGGTACTTGATATATATATATATATATATATATATATATATTATTCAAGTATATATATTGTGTTCTAAAAATTTACGTACATACATATATTTTAAATAAAATTTAGTTTAAAGTAGTTCTTTAACTCCTGATTGAAATCGTGTATTTGAAAAAATTTAGTAGTATGGTGATTTTTCAAAGTTTGGAAATTTGTAGCATGATGGTGATCCCATGCATTATACATCTGAGGTACATTTAAATAATAAAAATTTAAATTACTTGATGTAAATTTGAACACATTGAACTTGTACATTGTAACTTTTAGATAATTTTACATATATGTACACATACATGTATTAAATTAAATTGCATGTGTACTTGAACTTGTGCAAGGCTTGGGATGGGGCACAGGACAGGGATTAGGATAGCTTGGATCAGGACAGGGATCTAGACAACTTGGATCAAGGGAGGGATCGCAACAGTCGAGGTCAAGACATGGATCGAGGGAGAGATCAGGGCAGGGATCAAATAATTCTATTTATACTCGATATCCCTCTATTTGAGTTGTTTTACATGTTTTACAGTATTGTGGTTTCAACTCTTATTATGTTGGAGACATTTTTTATGATTTACATCACATTACATACATTTATGTCTTATGGTATACACTTGTTATGATTTACATCACATTATTATGGTTTGAAACATGAAGTTTGTTATACACATTATTATGGTTTGAACACTTGTTATGATTTATATCATGCATTATTATGGTTTTATTTATTTAGCAAGTTTGTACCTTATGTTTTTTCCTTAAATATGTTCTTGATCAATATTAGAGTTACACATATTATTTTTTTCTTTAAAGTCAATCTTGATTAATGTTGAAATCATCCTTTGATTAATTGTAAGCATTGAACCTTAGAAATAAAAAATGTTGGACTAGAATGGTTGCTCTTTGTAAATTTTAAAATATGGAGGTACAATTAATTACATAAATGAATTTGTCTTTAAATAGGTCAAGAAATAGAAATAATTGAATGCAAATATGTAAGTTCTAGGTCAATTCCTAAGAGATTCAATGTTATTTAAGTGGAACATAAAAATGCAATTGGAAATAGATGATAAGGAATTATAATTAGCTAAATGTTCATTTTTAAAGTCACTCTAGGTTAATTGTAAAAAAATTGCATATATGATGCTATAAGTGGAGAACTGAACAAATGAAATCAAAGATTCTTGAACTTAAGAATTCCATGGAACATAAAAATTCAATTTTGGAAATAGATGATATAGGAATTTAGGCAAAATGTTCATGTTTTTAAAGTCACTAGATTTTGTATTGCATATGATAGCATATAAGTGTCCAATTGAACAAATGAAATCAAAGATTCTTGAACTTAAAAGAATTCTGGTATAATCTAATACACATGAATTTGATTGTGCATGCAAAGAAAGTGATCTAGATGATGCTATAAGTGGAGTTGAATGTAAATGAAATCAAATCTATTCTTGAACTTAAGAATTCCATTGAACATTTAAATGCAATTGGAAATAGATGATTTAAGGAATTTATAGACAAAATGAATTTTTAAAGTTACTCTAGAGGTTATATTGCATATATGATCTAGCATATAAGTGGAGTTGAACAAATAAAATCAAAGATTAAATTGAACTTACGAATTCCATATAATCTAATACGCATGAATTTGATTGTGCATGCAAAGAAAGTGATCTAGATGATGAGTTATAAGTGGAGTTGAATGTAAATCAAATCAAATCTATTCTTGAACTTAAGAATTCCATATAATCTAATACACATGAATTTGATTGTGCATGTGCAAAGAAAGTGATCTAGATGATGAGCTATAAGTGGAGTTGAATGTAAATCAAATCAAATCTATTCTTGAACTTAAGAATTCCATATAATCTAATACACATGAATTTGATTGTGCATGTGCAAAGAAAGTGATCTAGATGATGAGATATAAGTGGAGTTGAATGTAAATCAAATCAAATCTATTCTTGAACTTAATAATTCCACATAATCTAATACACATGAATTTGATTGTGCATGCAAAGAAAGTGATCTAGATGATGAGCTATAAGTGGAGTTGAATGTAAATGAAATCAAATCTATTCTTGAACTTAAGAATTCCATATAATCTAATACACATGAATTTGATTGTGCATGCAAAGAAAGTGATCTAGATGATGAGTTGTAAGTAGAGTTGAATGTAAATGATATCAAATCTATTCTTGAACTTAAGAATTCCATGGAACATTTATGCAATTGGAAATAGATGATTTAAGGAATTTCTAGGTAAAATAAATTTTTTAAGTTGTACTAGAGGTTTTGTATTGCATATGATGCACTATAAGTGGAGTTGAACAAATGAATCAAATATTCTTGAACTTAAGAATTCCATGGAACATAAATTTATGCAAAATTGGAAATAGATGATAAATAGGAACTTCTGCACTAATGAAATCAAAGATTCAAGTGAACTTAAGAATTCCATGTCCAACATAAAAATGCAATTGGAATAGATGATTTAAAGGAATTTAGGAAAAATGTAAACTTTTTTAAAGTCACTAGATTTTGTAAAATGCATGTATGATCTAGCATATAAGTGGCGTTGAACAAATGAAATCGAAGATTCAAGTGAACTTAAGAATTCCATGCCCAACATAAAAATGCAATTGGAATAGATGATTTAAAGGAATTTAGGCAAAATGTGAACTTTTTTAAAGTCAAGTTAGGTTAAATGTAAATTGCATATATGATCTAGCATATAAGTGGAGTTGAACAAATGAAATCGAAGATTCAAGTGAACTTAAGAATTCCATGTCCAACATAAAAATGCAATTGGAAATAGATGATTTAAATGAATTTAGGCAAAATGTTCAAACATTTTAAAAGTCACTATGTTTTGTATCAAGCATATATATGATCTACCATATTTAAGTGGAGTTGGACAAATGAAATCAAAGATTCTTGAACTTAAGAACTCCATATATAATCTTTAAATACATGTACATGAATTTACATGTGCAAGCAAAGAAAGTGATCTAGATGATGCACTATAAGTGGAGTTTCAAATGTAAATGAAATCAAAGATTCTTTCAAACTAAATTAAGAATTCCACATGGAACAAATTTAAATACAATTGAAAATAAATGACCAAGTCTTTGAATATGTATATATATATATATAGTTTGAATACATATAAATTATATATATATATATATTGTTCATATATACATTGTATATATATATATATATGAAAAAAAAATATAATTTAAATATATATATTGTTTGAATACATATAAATTTATATATATGTATGTATATATATATATGTATATGCATATGTATAGCATGTATGTATATATATGTTTTTGAATACATGTAAATATATAAATATATATATATATATATATATATATGTATATATATATATATATATATATATATATATATATATATATATATATATATATATATATGTATATATATATATATATATTCATGTATTCAAACAATATATAATTGTTCATATATATATATAAACATTTATTTATTTATATATACATGAATATGTTATCAAAGCAATCATTTATCTTGTATATAATATATACGTATATATTTATATATGATTATATTTATGTATATGAATATGTATGTCTATGTATATATATGTATATTTATAAATCAACATTTTCACTTCATATTTATCATAAAAGTGTTTGAAACTTAGCTATACAAATTTCTTGTGTATAGAAGATATGCCAGTTCCAAAGTGAATACCTCTCAAAAAGAACAAATATTTTTACTAAAAACATACTTTCCATGTAATCATAAATGAAGAAGTAAATAATTTATTCATTGATTATATTTTATTCAAACAACATGAATCACATTGCAATCACTAAAAATAATTATGTGTGTGTGTGTGTGTGTTCTTGAATCCCTAATGATCACGATTTTTGCTACCGAATCTACTACCCTCTTTCTAGTGATACTCTCCCTCTCATCCTTGGAGGGGAAAGCATTGTCTTGCATTCACCTCATTAAATCAAAATAGAGTAGTTATTCTAATATCAAAAAAATATTCATATATACATATCAATATTAATCACTTAAAACATAATTCTTGATATTTCATTTTCATTACTATGAACATCATCTAGTGCCCCTCCATGATTCACCCTTTCATGTTGTTTGATATATGTTGTTGTGGGTTTTTTGAATTAAATTAAAGCTCCTGGTACATATATCCAAAAAATAACTTAAAGCTCCCGGTACATATAATTTGGATCCTCTCCATCTTTAATTATCTCTAAAATCTTTTCACGATCTTCAATAGGCAACCTCCAATTTTGTTTGGCATGTCCTCTTTTAGGTAAAGTTTCTAAATTTATTTTTGTTGTTATAACTAAGTGACTACAATGTAGAACCTTTTGTCCTGGCATATAACCAACAAATATAATACCATTTTTATCTATTTTATTTGTTGATAGTATGTGCCTTCAATAACGACTGATCCAATGGGATACTCTTGTCCATCACCATCTGTCATCGATTCCACCAATTTGCATTTTGGTTGCATACATCTTAGTAGATAGTAATCTACACCTTCCATATTGTCAGGATCTGCAACAACAGTGAAAATATCTCCCATACACACACCATGTAAAGTTTATGTAAACTGTAAATATATTTTTAATATATATATGTGCTTGAAACTAATATTTCATATATTTATATATAAACATGTTTGAAACTTACTTACATAGAATATATAAATCAATTTTAAATTAATCAATTTACATACTTGTAACAACTAAATCAGATACACATTCGTAATCAGCTGAATATAGAGGATTGTAGACATCGACATTGTCATTTTCTTCAAAAGGAGTCATTGATACTAAATGTTTCATCTCCCATCGTGAAATATACCCATCTCTAATATTCTCACATTGAACAATATTTGCATTGTCCTCAATGAAATCAACACAAAAACATGATTTTTCTCACATTAATTGCATAAGGCCTGCTACCTCCCATTGTCATGACTTCATGCAAACTTCTAATACCATTAATTGTTTGACAATTATAAGGATTTGATCGATCAATATCTATAAATTACAAACATCCAAGTGATTAATTTAAGTGAATATATATAATATATATAAATAAATTTGAAAATTCAATTAAATCATGTACACACACTTTGAAATTCAAATAACAAATTTTGATTAGATGTACCTGTAAATTCCCAAAAATGTCATGTGTTGTATGTTGAGTCACGAGCGGAAAAATGAATTTTTCACCATTCAACAATTTCATTTGCATTCCATATGGCATTACCTGCAAGTACACATGTTGGCAAATTTGTCACCTATTACTTGAGGTTTAAGAATTTAATTTAAGTTTAAATAGAATTTTCTTAAAAATATCTCTAGATTCTATATATATATATATATGGTGTTACCTGCAAGTTCATGTTGACGAAGTGTACGCTTCACACATGCTCCTGCTCCATCGTGCTCTCCTTTTCTATGTCCACTCTAATAAAAATTCCACAAAAATTTGGTGTCACGTCTAGCATGTTGATGGCTTAACCAAACAAAAGATTTTGCAGACTTAAATTGTCCTATGAAGTTGTAGATAGGGAAAAATCAGGTTTGTTGTTGAAAACAACAAACTAACTAAACCCTATCAAGCACCATGAAGCACAAACTAGAATGAAAATGCAAATAAACAAAGGAAATGCAAACCGATTCTCAAACTAGACTTGATTGACCTCCATGGCTCTTCCCAACCTCGCATGAGAATGCAAGCTTTCAAAGGGTTGATAATGGAGGAATTTTGGGTGCTCATTCCTGCAGCATAACAATACTCTAATGCATAATGTCTCGAAAATGACTTGTGTAGGGTTTGCTTTATAGAAAAGGCCTGATTTGAATGTATAGACAAGATTTTAAGTTATGTTGAATGATATGGACGGTCCAGATCAATTAGGGTTGATTAGGGTTCCCTACTTCATGAGAGGTTGTAGTCATGTGACAAGTGTGCGATGGAGGATAAATGAGACCTAATTTAAATAAAAGATTATTTAAATTAGTTTGAAATGTGAAGGGATTAAGTGGAAGATGTAGCATGTGACACTTGTTTGAATGTGGTGAGAGGTGAGGGAATAATTCAAATATTTAATTTAAATTATGTGAGACATGTGAATGGGGGAAATTAATTAAATAAAGGGATTTATTTAATTAATTAGGAATGTGATTAAGGTGGGATTAGGAGTGGGATTAGAACATAATGGTTTATGATGTCCCTAGTAAAGTGTCAACTAGGTCATGGTAAGGACATGAAAAAATTTATGTGTCTACATTTTTCCCCTTTTTGAGATGATGTTGCGATCAAGTAACATCATTTCAAAGAAGCTAAGGAAAATGATAGAAGAAAAGGATATGGTGATGATTCCCCCTCGAGAGGATAGGCGAGTTGGAAAAACATGGGTAGGCTCTCGAAATGAGATGATAAGGAGGGACAAGATGAATGATGCAAGATAGGAGGTGGATGAAGGAGATGAATGATACGTTACGTTGCAAGAAAGTGAGCAACCATGATTTTGATGTAACACTAGACATGATGCACCAAGGTATAAGGACCAAGGTGATGATGTGTCTCATGCCCCATCGTAATACAACCTTGTCTAGATACAAGATATGAATATTAGTTGGGAGTAATTCAAATTTGATGCAAATGCAAGATAAAAATGATAACACACACAAGCAAGCATGCACAAATGATACAAAAACAAACAAGGTATTGCCCCTGTCAAGCTGCAAACCGATGAGTAATTGATTGATTGATTTTGATTGATGATGATAGTGTTGTCATTGCGGGGAAAAACATATCCCTAGATCAACACAAGGATGATGATGATTGATTGACTTTGATTGATTGGGTTCACAACAAGATTAGGATCAAGACCAAAGGATGTGATTGGATAATTTGGAAAGATTGATCGACTTGATTGGTATGGATTAAGGATTGACTTGCATTTGGATTATTGCTTGGAATGATTCTATTGATTTGATCTGAAGAAATGGTTTGGAATGATATGATGATTGATTTAATGATTTGATTGGATGAAAGGAGGTGATGAATTGAATAGAATAATTGATGTGATTGGATTGATTTAGATTGATTGGATTGATGAATAAATGATTTGATTTGATGATAATGATTGGTTGATAATTTGAAGGAGTTGAATTGATGCGTGGAATTGATTTGAAGAATTGATTGGAAGAAATTATTTGGTTTGATTTTATTGCTTAAATTTTTTTTATGGATATTTGATTTTTTTGTCTTTTTCTAGGACCTTTTTCCATTTTTTTTTGGTATTTTTAGGGATATTTTGATTTATTTTTTTGGATTTTTGAAATATTTTGATTTTTTTGGATTTTTGAAAGTTTTATGATTTTTTTGGATTTTTGAAATGTTTTGAGGTGTCAATGGATAAAAATTCTGGTAGCCTTTGTGCTAGATACCAATGACAAGGGAAAACCAAGTCTAGGTGCAAGGAGATAGATGGGATTGATGGATGGAAAGGTGGGTAATAGGATAAGGGATAAAAGGCTCATGATAGATGGATGGATGGAAGGAATGCATACATCATAAGAGAGCAAGGATGTGATCTCCAAATACTATGTCGCATAGGAATAACATGCCCCATTCTAGGTACAATACTCAGGATTTTTCATGGAAAATCTTTGACAATAGGATAATGATAGGTTTGTTTAGAAGGATGAGGTATATCAAAAGATATCCAAAGCATGTTTCAACACTTTACCCCTATATCTTCATCAAGATCAAAAGGAGAAGGGTGGATAAGTGGATTCAATATGATAGGTATGTGTGATGGCTAAAAATGGTAGGTAGGATGGAAATGATATGACATGAAAATGATAGGTTGGATAGATAAGACATTGTGCCCCCAAGTGTAAATGACATAGAAGATCAACTTGCACATGACGTTGGTTTGCTAGGTTTTCATCATGGTACTTATCTAGGGTGCTTGTTTACCAGGTTTTCACCGTTGGATGAAGGGATTTCTCTTTACTTTTCTTTTTTCTTTTTTTTTGACTTTTTGACTTTTTAACTTTTTGGATAGGAGAAGGGGAATATGGATAGGAGGGACTCAAGTGTCTAGGTCCATGAAAGGTGGTAGTCCTACTAGAGATGGATGTCATCACATGGACCATGTCAAATGTTAGTATGCTCATAGATGTTGGTAAGGGATGACATGAAAGGGAGATGGAGTAGGTAGATGATGGATTATGATGTGGATTATGGAGGAAAATAGTGGATTATGATGCAGATTATGTAGGGAAGATGATAGGGATTATATGGGACTTGTGAAAAAGATGAATGGGGAGGCTTAGCCAAAAGCATGGACCATAGGAAGGTTGTGGGGGAGATATGTGGGATAATGAGTCAAGGGTGAGGAGATGGAGGTATGTGGAATTGTTGTGAAAAGGAAGGGAACCATGACCAATGGTTGCACACATTGTGATAAACATTGAAGCTTTTGATGCGGACAGGGTGTAGGAAGTAATGGAGATGTTTGCTTAGGATATGGGTGATGAAGTGCTTTAGGTACCCACATAGACTTAGTATTTTTATGATTTTTGTTTGGCTTGTGGAATTTTTGTAATTTTTGAATAGAATATGCATTTTGGATGGAAAGGGATGGTTGGGATTTTTGTGATGTAAATGCCTCATTTGACTTGCTTTCCTTTTTCTTAGGGACTCAAACCATTTTAGTTTTGGCCTTTACTTTTGGAGGTATGGGCTTATATAAATTTTTGAATGTATTTTGCTTTGAATCTTTGCATTGAAGCCCTAAGGCATGAGGATTTTTAGGATTTTTTACTTTATAGGTAGAGGCATTGAAATTCTTGCTTTTGAATCCCATGGGATAGGTGGAATGAGTGGAAGCTTCATGTTTAGACAATGTGTGCATTTGTTGGTCATGATTAGGAATGTTAGGGTATTTATGGATAAATGGATAAGAGGATTTGGATGGTAGGGATATTAGGTGTTGGGAGTAATGAAGGTAGATTAGATGGAGGGGTATTAAGAGTTGGAAGCAATGGTGGAAAAGTGGATGGTGGAAGGTGTATGGTCACATGATTTTGAAATTTGTAGGATGATGAAGGAGGGATGGCAACATATGTTTTAGGTGTATGATAGGATTTATGATGGAAAGTGGACTTAGGATGCATGGAGGAAATACCAACATCTTGAGATTGGTGTCCTTTGGGTGTATATCCAATGCCATAAGAGAATGGAAGGACTTTGACATGGATGGGCTCCAAAATACCTTGTTCATAAAGGCCTAAACCTTTACCTTGGTGGTTCATGTTTTGGAGTATGCAATGGACAACGGGACTAGGTGTAGGTGGAACACTAGACACGAGTTCCTTATTGGATGGAGAAAATGAAGCAAGGGAAGATAATGGTTGTTGTTCTAAGGAGGAACATTCATGAATGAGGGAGGAAAGACCAATAGGATATGATGGAGGACTTGCAATGGGGTCGATAGTGGGTGATGGAGGATCATTATGATCTTGATTAGCATCGTGTTCACTTAGATCCAATGTATTTGTTTGATCTTCTATGTGTGCTTGGGAGGCATATGTCTCATCAAGGGAAGTGGATGTTGATGGATCATGGATAGGGATAGGTAGGGGGTGGATAGGAGCAATGGAGGTTTCTTGTTCATAGATAGGTGAAGTGATAGGCTCTTGACCATGGAATGCATAAAGTTGGATAAGAGTATTATCGTGGCCTTCTTGATCATAGGTAAGATCATAAAGGGGAGCTTGATCATAAATAGGACCAAGTATGTTATGAGTGGGATGGTGTAGGAGCACCAAGCATATAAACTTTGCATTAGGGGTCAGTATGTTAGGAATAGGTGTTTAGGGTCTTTTTTCATTAAATAAGTTCTGTTGAGACCATTTCTATGTAATAGGGATCAATTTTGAGTCATTAATTCAAAGTGTTGAAAGTTGCAAAAAAAACATGTAAAAGTTGTCAAAGCAATAAATTGCAAAATGCAACATTTGTAAGATGAAAGGTCATAGTGGGTTAGTTTCACTTGGAGGTAGTTAGAAATTGAAAATACATGTGTGGAATGCATTTAAAATAATTTGTAACCATTGGAGATGGTGTGGGTGATTGATTATCATATTTTGATCAATGAATAACACTATTTTTTTATGCAATTCACAAAAATCTTTAGTTTTCTGATATTGTAAGGCTCTGTACGGGCTCATATGCATGTTTAATTGGTTGTGAGCATTATTACCTTCAATCACCTTCCATTTTATTTTATTTTCATGCGGATTGGTGAGGATTTGGAAGAGATATTGCAATTTTTGTAAAAATAGATAAAAACCCCTGTTAGGGTAAATAGTGACTTGTAAAATTGTGTTTCTCTCATTGTTTTTGGTGAAAACTCTAAATATTTGGTGAAGACGCCTCTTGTTTCATGTATTTTCATCTTTCAAAGGTTACAAATCAAATGGAAAAGGCTAAGGTGTGAAATTTGAGGATTCTTTGACTGCAAAACTATAAAAACAGAGTTTCTTTAACAGTCATGATGAATGGAACCTAGGGTTTGATAAAACGCTCATGGAGATGAAATTTTAATGGTTATTTAAGCTTCTTCAGGTCCAATAAAATATTTTTTATGGATTGGTTAAGAATATTTGTGACTGGAGTTATTAGAATCAATAAGATCTTGGTTGAATAAAGCCTAATAGGTCTAGTCTACTCGTTGTTAGTCCAATTTTGTGCATCTTGCCTCAAAGTAACTAGAGTTAACCTTTTGATATGTTTTAAAGCATTCAAATAGGTGTCCAAAACACTGATTACATGTCTGAAGATAAAGTCTCTATGAAAATATATCTTTGACAGTCTAGTTTTGGACTACTACTAGCTTGTAAGGGTTTGGAGTGGAGTTGTTACCAATTGTTGTTCCCTATGACTTGTGAGTAGTAAAGTTGTGTTTTTATGTGGATCTTAATATTTTTAGATGCCTAAACAAGTTCATGAAGAGTTATTAAACCTAAAGTACAAGTTGGAGTCCTTGGAGGCCTATTCCATTTAAGGGGTTTTGTGAGAAGTTGGGAAGTCAATCAAGAACCAAGTTGTGAATCTTTGTAGAAACCTATTGTGTTGCCTCCTATCTTGCTAGCATGGGATCATTAAATGGGCCTAGATTTTGATTAGAATGAGAGGTTAATGTTTCCTCATGCTTAGGATAATTCTCTTGACATAACTCTTGGCTTTGAGTGGAAATGGAACTGGGAGGCTCTAGGAGAGGCTTGGTATGCTCTTTGGGATCAACAACATGAGGGTATAATGGACTTTGACTTAGACATATAAGATAAATAGGTTGTGGACCACATGATGGAGTTGGAGGAATAGGCATGGCATTCAAAGGTTCTTTGGTAGGCTCATTAATGGGTGCTTGACATGGGGATGGTCTATTCCGTGCTAGTAGCCATTGGATCACATCCTTTGCAAGTGTATGGGTAGATGGATAATATAGTGGATGGAAAATGATAGTGGCTGGTGTTATAGGCTTAGGATTATAACTAGGACATGGTGGCTTAGGGATAGGCATTTGATTGGATGGTGGTATGATAAAGTTATAGGGTGCATGAACTAGATTGGTGTTCCCCTTGTCAAATGGAACATGAGAATTGAAAGGCTCTTGATTTTGTTGCCAAGTTGGACTTGGGCTCCTATGTTCTTGTTGTGATATGGGTGGATATGTTGATGTGGCATTGACATGATAGGTAGGTGGGTTTGGTTGGCATGATGATGAAGGTGACACATAGGATTTTGGTTGAATGTGTTGAGGTTGTAATGGTGTTTGGACTTGTTGTGGTATGATTTGATATTGTAATGATGATGGATGGGTTGCATAAGATAATGGTTGTTGAGAGGTAGATTGATATGGATAAGGGTTGACATTAGAAGAGGTGTGATAGGTTGATGAAGGGGTAACATGATATGTGGATGGATGAGGTTGACATGATGATATAGGTGACACATAGGATTGAGGCAAAAAAAATTGATGTGGTGATTGGACTTGATGATGTGCTTGTTGGATTTGAAAAGTGGCCATAAGGTATTGGGCTTGTGCTATGAGTTGTTGCATTTTAGGTGATTGGTTTGTTTGAAGTTGAAATTGTTGGATGAGGCCTTGGAGCCCATGTATAATTTGTTGGTCTAAGGGTTGTGGTGCTTGATAAAGTGATTGGAGGAGGTTTTGGAATTGGGGTACTAGGTATTCTAATGTTGGCATGGTGTAAAATGATGTTGATTGGATTAAAGAGATGATGAAGATTAGGATATGATGTGGAATGACAAGATTGTATGATCTGGATGATGTGGCAAGTGTTTATTGGAAGTTTGACTTGGGCAATATCAAACACAAGATTTCACATGTAAATGCATGAACACACACACCAAACACTATGATAAATTTGTCTTTTAAGATTAAATGTTATGATTAAGAAAACACTTGAATACACAAAAATTCTAATGCTAGTCAAGTGGGTATGGCCAATTAGGTCTTAAGCTAGGATGCACAAGGTTGACTAAAGATGATTTGAAAGCAAAATCCTACCACACAACTGAGAGAAAGGGGTAACCCACCATTCACCTTCACTTCCCAAAGGTATAAAGTTCTTTAGGGCTTAGCCAAGAGTGACAATATTTCAACTCCCAAAGAGGTGTGTCTTTGGATTCACAACTTGATTGAGGTCGTCCCTTGGAGTGTTGTGTGCTCCAAGCAGGCCTCCTCAGAAGGGTATGATAAAATCGAACCAAGTGAGGTGTTTTGGAGGACACGCACACTTGATTCACACTCGCAGTTGTTAATTTCCCTTAGAAATGAAAAGTGTGTAAACAAACAATGGAAGCACTTATTCTTGTTAACCCAAAGCCAAAATGTGTGATGGAAGACTATGGTTATTTTTAAGCCCAATTTCAAAGTGTGATTGCAAACAATATGTCCATTTTAAGCCCCAAATTGAAGTGTGTTGACAAGAAATGATTAGAGGTGAAAGATGGAATGTGTGCACCTAGACTTTATTTAACTCCAAATTTTTGTCCACTTGATCCAATTTGTCCTTTGAAGTGTTTATTTTTTCTGCACATTCCCAAAACCAACAACAAAGCCAAAACCCTAACAAGATAATTGATCACTAATATTAGAGGGTTAGCTAGTCAAGACAAATCTGATTTTTGGAAAAGTTTTTTGCATCAAAAATAAAAACACGGAGAACAGACCCTTAATGAAATTTCCAAATGTAGATAGGGAAAAATTAGGTTTGTTGTTGAAAACAACAAACTAACTAAACCCTATCGAGATCCATGAAGCACAAACTAGAATGAAAATGAAAATAAACAAAGGAAATGCAAACTGATTCTGAAACTAGACTTGATTGACCTCCATGGCTCTTCTCAACCTCGCATGAGAATGCAAGCTTTCGAAGGGTTGATAATGGAGGAATGTTGGGTGCTCATTCCTGCAACATAACAGTACTCTAATGCATGATGTCCTGAAAATAACTTGTGTAGGTTTTGCTTTATAGAAAAGGCCTGATTTGAATGGATGGACAAGATTGCAAGTTATGTTGAATGATATGGACAGTCCAGATCGATTAGGGTTGATTAGGGTTTCCCACTTCATGAGAGGTTGTAGTCATGTGACAAGTGTGCATTAGAGGATAAATGAGACCTAATTTAAATAAAAGAATATTTAAATTAGTTTGACATGTGAAGGGATTAAGTGGAAGATGTAGCATGTGACACTTGTTTGAATGTGGTGAGAGGTGAGGGAATAATTCAAATATTTAATTTGAATTATGTGAGACATGTGAATGGGGGAAATTAATTAAATAAAGGGATTTATTTAATTAATTAGGAATGTGATTAAGGTGGGATTAGGATTGGGATTAGAACAAAATGGCTTATGATTTCCCTAGTAAAGTTTCAACTAGGTCATGGTAAGGACATGGAAAAATTTATGTGCCTACAGAAGTTACAAATAATTACACTCAAACCAAATCAGCTTCAAAAAAATTAGGTATACATGTACACATGTATATATGTGTACACAACATATTATATATAAGTAATTGAACAATTTAAGTCTCAAAATTAAAAGTAAATAAATTTAAAATTAAAAAAAATATATATATATTTACCAGCACATCCATCAGACCATATCCAGTGTTCAACATTTATGCCATGTCATCTCAGGTCTTCAAAAGACATTCTAAAACAATGAGCTACATAGTTTCTATCATGACCTGTATCATCACTGATATAAAAATGAACCTCTTTGATGATAATTCGATCATCTTTGCTACTTTGTATACCATGTACATGAAAATCAACATGCCTATAGAAAACTTGCACAAAGATTGTAACTTGCTCTGAATGATAATATTGACTTTGAATCTCAGTTTGAGTACTAAATGTATATTTCTTAGATAAATCTACAATAGAGAGAATACAACCTAGTGGAAAGCAATTCTTTGAATCATGAAATTGCTTAGCTTACCATCTTGCACCATGACAATGCTGGATATGTGGATATATGATATTGCAAAATCTATTCATAAATTCATTGTAAGGAAATCCACTCTCTTTGAGAACAATTTTTTTGGCCTCAACTCTTGACTTTGTTGAGTATTTCTCATATTCAAATCTTTTCCAAATAACTTGCATTTCAATATTGTCAACTTGTAAAAGATTCTTCAAATTTCCATAATCATTACGTATATTTTTTATACACAGAACATTGAAGTCAACTGAATCTTCTGATTTTTCACATACAGAGACTTCACAAATTGTGTTGTGCTTCCAGGGATGGCTATATTTCGATCAATTACTGCCATAGCTTTTTTATATGATTGTAGGTGTAGATCAAATTCGACATGATTTCAACAACAAGTTTCACATACTTTATTTATATTTACAAATGATGGTCGTAGTGTCTCAAACATCCTTTGAAAAAGCTTCACATTTGAAAATTCTTGCTTGAATGCTTCAAAAAGTTCACTTTGTGTTGTATCTATAAAATGTTTTGGATGAGAAATTTTTGTACCATCTTCACCTATTATTTGCATAGTATCCCTTCTATTGGAAGAAACATGAGAGTGGTTGGTCCAATATTCAACAACCTATTTCTTTACATTTTCAAAAATTCTATCTTTTCGGGGAACCCTACAAATATTCACCCAATTTTTCTCAATTTTTTCATCTATTTCATTTCTCTTTTCAATATACCTTTGAACAGTTCTCCTAGAAACATTTAGTAATTAAAAAATTGCTTGAACTTGTCTTCTATGTGATAATTTCTTACTAGAAATTACAATCATCAATGCTCTACATGCAACACTTGGATCACTAGCTCAACTCTTATTTTCAATACAATTCAATGCTTCTTGCAAGTTTTCAAAAATGTTTGTTTTAATGAACCTAATGACTTTTTCCTATTATCAACCCCTAACAACTCCAAAACAAGGGTCATTTCTTTTTGCCTAAATAATTTTGCAACTAACTGTGCTCTTCTAATTAGAGATTTTTCTTCAAAAAATTCATCCCATATTCTTTTAGAGTGTAATTTTACTATGCTTTCAGATAACATATCTCCAAATGAAATATTATTGAAAAAATAATCCTCATCCATCTCCATCATATTTTTCATACCATAGAAAAAAAATCTATTATAAGTTCAATTTGTTCTTGTACATGTATGTCACCTTGATCATCAATAATTTCTATGGGTTGTTCTTACTCAGTAGATGTTCCTTCACCCACTTTTCTCTTCTTCTCTCTTGTTCAATTCACCTCCATACAAACGTACACACATGCTTTCAATGAATGTGGTTAATATTGCATAAATAGAACACTAAATATTGTTCATTTGTTTTAAAGACAAAGTAAAAAAAACAAAAGAAATTATAACATTGGTTTTTAAAACATAATGAGCTCATATATTATACTATAAGACCTCAAGCATCATCTAAAATTCATATATAGGGAAAATTCATGTGTACACAACATGAAAGAAATAATTAACATGAGCCATACACTGGATTATTGTCTAGTATCTTTGTATTGACATAAAAGAAAATAACACAAACATTTAAATGAAAATAAAGAAAAGACAAACAAAATAGGTCTTAACTAATGATATATTGAATGAACGCAATTCCCCAAGAAGATTACAACCATACTATCATCATAGTCAAATTTTGAATTGTTTGAACTTGAATATAAGGGTCCTACATTACTTATGTTACATAAATCTCTAGTGATATATAGGATGATAAGGTTCATCAATTAAAATTTCTTTAAATGCATAAATTACAAACATTATATGAGCATTTGGTATATGAAAATATTTAGCATGTAACTAGATATACACTAGATCATGATATCACTTACTATCACCACTAAATGCATCAATATGTGGATCTTTTTAATAATATGAGTACTATAAAAACATAGAAAGAGAAACATCATGCTACCTTTAAATGTGTAGATCACTAGCTCATATTATAAATTTGACAAGACATACAAGCTCATAATTTTCAATATCATATGTGATTTAAGGAAAGCCAATTAGATCAGCATTAAAAAGGCATGTCATGGAGATCCTTGAACCACGAAAATAGTTTAGAGACAAAGAAGGGGTAAATTAAATTGCACGTGTATCACAACCCTTTATGTATTCAAAGAAGGGGTATTGTTACATGTATCATGTACATCAACCCTTTAGAGGATACTTGAGAAAGGGGAATCTAAACTTGCACAAGTAGTTCAAGAATGTATAATGTAGGGTACATGTGAAATTATGTATGAATAAAACTTGGGTTAACAAAGGAAATTTGGGCTAAACCTTAATTTTGGAGGAAGATAGTACACACACCATAAAAGGATAAAAAAAGATGATTTTTATTGGTTATAGGGCATGAAGAAGTTAGAAAAGAATGTGCAATTATGGATTTTCAAGAAGTACACTTGATCTCCAAGTATAATGTACGTAATCAATTCATGTGAACCTAAGATGTGCCAACCTAATGCAAGAGCATGGGAAAACTTGGACACACATAAGGTTTGGAAAGATCTAGTCATTTTTTTATGATAAAATATAGATGGACAAGGTAGTCACATCTGAAGGAGAGGATCCATAGAAAGGCATCAACATTATTTTCAATAAAATCCAATTGAGTTAGTGGGCATGGGAATAATTTAGAGAATGCAAGAAGATCCTCAACAAAGAAAAATGACGAAGGAGAATGGAACACATAAGTGCTACAAGAACTAAGTTGGAACCTAAGAAAACCTCACTAACATAGAGGAAGTTCTACCTAAAGAAGGTGCAAAGGTGTCCACAAAATACAGATAAGTCCAAGGCATAATGAGGATGTACACTTGAGAATAGGAGGAAATATTTCAAGAAAATAAATTGGAAACTAAAATGACTCCAAGTAGGGAAGATAAGAATGGAACCAAATATAAACTTAGATAAAATAAGTGTGAAAAATTACAACAAACAAGGTGTATTAAAAAAATCTAAAATATAAAGAAATATATTATTAAGGTATATGGAAGAATGGGTGAGGGGGGTCACAATATACATGACATAGATAAAAGGTAAAAAGCGAAAATGATACCAAGAAGAAATGACATAATAATGAAATCTAAAAAGAATGGAAGAACATAGAATTGGTGATCAATAATAATGAAATCTAAGAATTTAATTCATATATCTCATATTAGGTGGTTTCTCTAAATGTCATGGGTAAGCTCAATATCATCATGTAATGTAAGAAAATATGATGAAGCATGAATGTGAATGTACATGATCTAGGCTAACAAAATATCATCAATTTATATATTCCAAGCATCATGAAAGGTATATATCTAAATGAATTTATTAATAGGTCTCACATGAGCTATGGGAGAATGGTGATCATGTGAAACACATCATAATGTATAAAATAAGGAAGGATATAAAAAGAACATGTGGCTCTATGGACATATCTAATCACCATGACATGTAGAAGGAATATCATCATAAGATGTAACAATTTCATGTATAAATTTAAGGGAGAAGTAGCTTTGAATCACATAATTATCTAAAACACACTAGGTGAAGTTAAACATATTTTTACAAATTTCATAGTACAAGTTTGTAGGTGCACTTGAATGATCCAAAATTGTGGTTCTTCGTACATGTGTACACCATAACCTAATAACCCTAGTTATCAACCATATTCAAATGAAAAATAGTGAAAACTAACTTCAAATGCACTCATGAAAAGAGTGACATAATCAATTATAAGTTGAAGATCAATGTACCTTCAAAAAATAGTTCTCATATTGTCCAAATACATTTTCTTTTGTTGAAATAAGTCTTCTATTGTCAAAACAAACCTTCTTTTGTCAAAATAAGTTGTCTTTTATCGAAATAAGCCTTCTTTTGTCGAAATAAGCCTTTCTTTGTCGAAATATGCCTTCGTTTGTATTTTACTGAATTTTCTTGAGTTGAAAAAATTTAAAAAATATATATTTATATGAATAGTTTTCGGCCTAAAAAAATTCGATTGACCACTTGTTGGTCAATCACATTTCGGTTGAGCAGGTTCTAGTCGAGAGGGTTTCGACCGAAACTTTCTCCCCAAGCTGATACATTGGGTCTTATGAATCCTTTAGGTAACAACTATTCTAGTTGTGCCTTTAACTCCATTAATTCAGTTATGGTCATCCTATAAGGTAATTTCGATATAGGTTCCAACCCTCGTACTATGTTGATGGATAAATCAAATATCCTCTTAAGGGGTAATCCAAGTAATTCTTCTAGAAATACATCCTCAAATTTTCATAAAATAGGATATTTCTCCATATTTGTTTTTCTAGATTCCAATACCTCACCCTTTTTGACATCTTGAAAACTCAAAGTCCATAATATATTATATCATCTTGAGAAATGAATTCTTTACATTCCTCAAGCTTCTCCATTTTTACTGCAAATATTTGACAACCTTTCTTCTTTGCTCTGTGCATTTGCACAATGGATATTTGTCGTAACTTAACCTCTCTTAGCATTCCTTGCATTGACACTTAGTTACCTAGATCATCTAAATATTCTACTATTTTCGCATGACAATCTAACTTGGCCCTATGTCTCCATAGCCAATTCATCCCTGAGATGGCATCATAAGATCCTAAGGGAGCTATGTACAGATTCACTTCCATTGAGAAACTTAGAAGTTCAACTCTTGCTTCGAATAAACATTGACTTAAGTCAGCTCTTGTCTGGTTAGCATATTCTGCAACCCAAGACTGTTCCACATAGCCAAATTTTCTAGACATTTGACTTGCTATTCTAAGAGAAATAAAATTTTATGTAGCACCAGTATCTATTCAAATTAAAATGAGAATTCTAGACAGTACCTGATACTTCCACTGGAGTAATTTGGTACTCCGCTTGCTGATTATCCACTGCAACATGAATTTTTTGTTGATGTGCAACTTTTTGAGATGGAAGAGGGTTACCATGTGGTTGTGACCTTTATGGTTTGCTTGGAAAATTACTCGCATAATGATCCCCACCACATCTATAACACCCTTTCATTGGTCCCCTCCTTTTCACTAGTCTTTTAGAGTTATTTTCATTTCCACCAGCATTGTTGCTTGTTGAAAAATGAGGTGTTTTCTTAGCTTAATACTCTGTAAAAATTTACTATTGCTAATATAAGTAAGTATTTTCTTTGTTACATATATTCTTTGTGGATGATTATCTTGATTAATCCATTTTACTGTTGTAGAATGTAGAGAGAAGTTGATAGAAGAACTAGACAGGATATTAGAAAGATCACACAAGATGTACCGTGGAGAAACCCTTTCGGGAAAAAACTCCACCAAGAATTATTCTATTATTCAAACTCTGAATTACAATAGCTCCAATTCTTGCTTGAGAATGCTTCTTTTGTCTTTAACAATCTTCTTCACACCTGCAATAACAATTATGAAAACTCTATTCAACTTCAATGAGATATAGAGACAATATGCAACCTTGTAATAATCAAATGGTGATAATTACAATGCATAAGCTCAAGCCCTTGAAAAGGTACGCCATATTCCTTCAAGTTGAGTTATTCAGTGAAGACTAAAGCTTACAACATGTGCTTCATGCATTTGGGTGTCCCAAACTGAAGCTACAACTTCTCCTTCACTTCGGTGATAATTCCAAAGCTCTTCCTCAAAGTTGGGGCCCTTAAGTAAAGCTACTTAATTGAGCCTTCAGAAATATCTTATCATGCATGAGAGGTAAATCCAATAAAGCATCTCGGGTGCCCAAGTTGGCTCCAAGTGCTTTATAGTTAACTGAAAAAATTTACTCAACACCATTCCCAAAGAATGGTCATCCCTTGTTAACTAGAGGTAGTCCCTGCTATCTGTCATACAACTCAATGTTATTAGCCATGCATTACAAGTTAACTGAAGCTAACTACATGCAACTCAAAATAACCAACATGCATGTAACATGCACTTGCATGCAACTAAAGATAACTGAACCATAACTGAACTGAACTGAACTAAACTAAACTAAACTGATCTAAACTTAACTAAAATTCAAGCATGCAAACATCAAATCCTAACTCCTAGGATCTTTTCATGCATTCAAAAGTGTTAACTGTTACTCTGTATAGTTAATTGGACACAAGTTGAGTTTCACCTTACCATGTGAGTGTCCCATGTGTCCCTATTATTTAGGAACTCACTATGGATGCCCTCACATGCTTCTTACATTTATAATTAATTACAAATGTCAATAATCATGATTATTTCATCAAATATTAATCTCATCCTAATCTTAGTGTTATTGAACACATTCCAAGAATCTAGGAGATACATGAAATAATTAATGTTTAGGATTTGCAATTGAATGGCAACCTATTTCCAACATTGCTAAGGTTGTTATTTCCCCTTCAATCTTTCTTTGATTCATTCCAATTATTTTGAGAACCCTTGTCCCCTTGCTTTTGTAAACTTGGCCCTTCACTAGGCTTCCTTGGAGCTTGATTGGTCTGCATCCAACCAGACTTCTTTTTATTTCTCTCTCGGTAGTTTGAGATAGACTTAGGCCTTTGTTCCTACTTAATTGTCTTCTTGTACACCAAATCCATACTAGTTGGACCGTGCATGTCTAACTCACCACCTATTTGCACATTTAGACCCATGATAAACTTCCTTATATGGAATCGCTCATCCTTCTGGTACATAGGTACGTACTTCAAGATTCAAGTGAACTTCTCCCAATACTTATTCACTGAGGAGTCACCTTGCCTCAGATTTTGGAATTCAATGAGCTTTTGGCCATAAAAGGTTGGGGCAACCATCGCTTCTAAAAAATCTTTGTAAATTCACTCCAAGTGAGGCTTAAGGAACTAAGCCCAAGCTCCATTTTCTTACTCATCCACCAGTTGGATGCTTCACCCACCAATTGAAATACTCCCCATACGACTTTAGTGACCTCAAAGTAATTTCTAATTTCAAAATATTTCTCCATTTCCACAAGCCACTCTTCTGCTGCATCTCCAATAGCACTACCTTCAAATTTTGGTTGTTTGATTTTTCTCATGTCACGGGATAACTCACTTGCCAAATGCTTCTTTTTGGCTCCCTTAGACAAAGATTGAGATTATCATTTTATTGATCACTAGATTGAGTGTAATCGTAGGAATTCTCCCCTTCTTCATTGTTGGGAATTTCTTCCTCATTATTTTGGAATTTCTTGTTCCACTCTTTCCTTTCCCATAACTTCTTGTTCAAGGTTTCCTATCCTTGCTTTAGTCTCATCCTTGACAGCAAGAGTATGGTCCAATTTTCTTCAACATTCTCAGTGCCTTGACCTACTTCTTGACTTCCCCCATAATTAGTTCTTGTCCTAACCATCTTTTCCACATAATGGTTATACTTAGAGATTTTCATTTTAATTAGATCTATGAAGGTTTTCTCAATGTTAACAATATTCAAAAGATCTATCATTCACATAAGAAATTCTATAAAGAACTTATTCACAATTTTTACCAAAACTTTTTTCATTATAATCAAAAAAGGTTTTCAATTTCCTTGAGTTTACATAGAATGACTATTTAGGTAATCTAAGGGAGAATATCCCTTGAATTCTCTTTCCGATACATAGCTACGTGGGGTCTAACCCTCATATTTTTGGTCATCTACATCAATGAAAGGATAATATCCCTCTGATCTATCCTCAGACACATAGTTTCGAGGTAAATAACCCTTTGATTCGCCACTTGTAGCTATTGCAATAACTTCCACTAAGGGAAGAACTCGAGGATCCCTAAATATCATGATTGGACTAACACTACATTTTGAGGGCATATCCCTGGAAAGTGATAAAGAGAGAAACTTTTTCAGAGAGAGAAGGTAAGAAGTTGAAGTTGGCAACCTCTTTCATCTTTCTCTTCTCTTGGCTAATTCACAAAAGGGCATGACTAAAAATCTTAGTATTGTTTATCCAAATGGCGTTGTCATAATTAGTTCCCTCAATGGTACGAACAAGGGCTTCTCTTTCCTTCATGGCCCATAGGTAGCGCTCATTTACGATCGCTGACTTCCTTGCAGTCATCTTGAGACGCACCATCTTAGCACAAGAATTTCAAAACATTAGACTCACATAATGTTGGATTGGAAACATAGCAAGCACATAGGTTCCAAAGTTGAAACTGATAGCTTTGATACCACGTGTAACATGCCCATTTTTCTACTCAGTAATTTTCCTAAGTTTTACCCACAAGTGAATAATTTACGCATCTATCAATAAGAGCAATAAAATATTTCTTTTTCTTTTCAATAATAAATGCACCATTTGAAACATATCCTTTCCAAACTTGTCTATTACATAAACAAAGAATCTTTTCAATAATATAAGTATGATTTCACTTTACACAAATATATTCAAGATAGCATTTCACATTTACAATTTGCATATAGATGGTCATATGAATGCATACATAGCTTTAACAAGCTCACATGAACTAGAAATACAAATGGTCTAGAATGTCCTCCCAAATCTTGGCCACCAACTCCATGAGGAGAAGCATCACTCAAGCGCTTTTTCGCCAACCATGGACTAACTGCGATCCCCCACACATCTACCAAACTTGGTAAGATGGCCCTCCCTTCGACGAAGAGATTGGTTTGATAACCTCATCCTTCATATAGCCTTTCTTGAGCATAGTGATGTGTCTTACATATCTAAAGCTTGCCATAAACTCAACCTCTATTTCTATGATATTCTCAGCCTAATATGTACTTGGATCACAGTGAAAATTGACAGTGTGGAAAGTGGCTACCTACACTACTTTGGCCAAAGATTCAACACCCAATACTCTGAGTGAGGGTTATTTATATTCACCACTACAATTTCTCGATTTGTATTTTGACCAATAGTATTTTATTCTAGGTTATTCTCTTCCCTGTGGATTATCCTAACCCTAGGAATAACCTTCCCATTATCTATTCTATTCTAGGATATTCCCTTTCCCGTGGATTATCCTAACCCCAAGAGTAACCTTCCCATTAACTCATAATAAACTGACATCGCAATAAATTATTTTAAAACAACTCTATCTTATGCTATGCACCTAAAGTATTGTTATACTTTGTATAGTACCAACAATCTACGTATAGTACAAATAGTATTTATATTCATATAAAAATACAACATTTTATATATCTAAATGAGTAAATATCAAAAGTAAGGTTTCACAAAACAAGAAACAACCAAGTGATATGCAAACATATCCAAGCATCACATACAAGACAATCTTTCAACATGGCAACACAATAAACAATATTTCCAACATAATAACAAAGGAGTAGAAATTAGCATGCTTGTTTATAGCTCCAACTGATTACTTCTCTCTCCTAGCTTAATGGCTCTAGCTTGCTTGCAACTTCCTCCAAGAACAATCTCCAAAATCCACTTCTAGCTTCTCACTAAATTCTTTCCACAAAACCAATGAAAAACAACAAAAAAAACTCTCAACCTCACAAACTCTCAACTCTTTTTGCATAGAAATTGCAACAGAATAATACAAGGAAATCAAAATGACAAGTAATGCATTTGGTAGAATGAGCACCTCTATTTATACTAATTTGTGAGCAACCAAAGGCTACAAACAAGTTATTATTTTTGTCACATTTTCATCATCATGCAATGACTCATCAAACTAACTCATAGGTTTGCAACACATAATAGTCCTCACCATCTAAATGGTTGAGTTGACTTGATAAAAGGGACAAGTAGCTCAAAACAAGTTTCCTAATTTGAATCCCTTTATATAATGTTGCCAAGTTTTCTCTTGATTGAGTCTCAATGCTATTTACAGACTTATGCATATTTTGAAGACCTCTTAAGCATTCCAAACACTTGCAATATGGTGCCACATTCACATGTTGGCACCCAAGTTTATAGCATGGGTTTGACTGGTTCACATGGTTTTTAAAACAGTATCCACTTCTCCTTCAAATGTTTACACAGTAGCATTTAACTCATGTGTGCCCTATACAATGGTTTGACTTGGTCTCCCATACTTTATGCGCTAATTATTATTCCATTAAAGGCTACGCCTTACATTACTTATGTGCTTTATTCTATCTAGTGCTTCACTTAAGAATAGAGACATGTTATGCGCTTGGAGTTTATCTCAATAACTTTTATTTATATATATGTATATATATATATATGTATTTTATATTATATATATATACATATATATAATATATATACACATTTCGTAAATCTTATCAAATACATTTAATTAATAAACAAATATATATAATATATAATATATAATATATAAATATAAAGAATAATATTACGTATATATATACGATTATATATATTAATATATATGTTATTATATTAATTTACACATATATTAATATATATATACTACATATATACATATACATAATACCATTTCAATATCTTTATAAAAACACTCATACACACAATTCCATTGATCAACATATATACATGGAATGTATATATATATATATCACTAGTCCAATTGGTATTCCCATGCATATGGGTAATCCATCCATAAGTATGTGTAGGTATGTCTACCCACGTATACCCATGCACGTATTCACTCATGTATGATTTTACCATAGACACATACATATATGCATATATATAAATTTTATGCATATATCTCATCAACAACAGTAAACAAACAAGGAAGGATTTACACTTATCATCAAGACTTCATCACATACCTCATTCCAAACATTCATAAAACAAGATCGCAAATCAATATAAACACACAACTAAACTCAAGATCACTTACTATCTATCCAACTGGCTTGAGTCAACTAAGACCAACTAGAGCATGAGTGTGAATGCTCAATAAGGCTGAAGTAGAGGTTACTAGACCAAGTTCTTCTCCTGAGTTATACTTCCCTTCTCTTTTGGAGGCTTGAACTTGTTCCTGCATTCAGCTTAGTTCACCATAATAGTAGTCAGTCAAATCAATACAATCATATATTTCATTTACAAAATCATCACAAAATATTAAATAGAATCAAACATCCATTCATCATATTCCATCAGAATTCATATATGTAAAACACATTCACATTTATTAAAGCAATTTATCAAACAAGGTAATAGTAAATAGGTAAATAACATACGGGGTGTAACAGTGCCCTGGAACACCTGACTTGATTGTGGCAATTTTTTACATCAACATGGGAACACTAAAACATAATTTAGAAAAATTAGATATGTTAATTTTCTTCACATATAATTCTTTCAAGAATGGGAAAACATCTTGCATATATTTTAGTTTTTTTCTTATGGGGACAAATGTTGTTTGATGGTATTGGATCATCTTTAGCATTCAATGTCAGCCATCTACCATCATTGCAGAAGGATTCTACTTTGAGGGAGGTTACATGATCTCTCTTCTCTCTTATGGGGATTTTTTCTCTTCTTTGAAAGCATGTTGTATTTTCGCTCTTTTGGAGAAGAGTTTTATCCCCTAAATTTTCTCATTTTCTTTGTTTGTGAGATATTACACTTGTACATGAGAACTTAACATGACCTAGTAGTTGGGACCCATCTTTTCATCATTGCATCTTGTACATTATCCTCATGTTGCACTTAAGAGGGGGTGGTGTGAAAGAGGTGTTACTTATATTTGCCTGGGTACACATAGGATACTTATCACTTTATGTATCAAGTCATAAAATTAAGACATGTTATAAGTCTTATTGGTAATCTCAATCTAGTTATCATTGTATATTTGCATCCTTTGATATAATATTGTTATTCTCTCATATATGGTCTTTCTTGTGCTTTCATAGAAATTTCTAAATCTTGGGTGGCTACAATCTTCAGCTAAATTTTACATGGAACAGAGCATACTATATCAACTCTTGTACATTCTCTTTAAGTTGCACTTAAAAAGGGGTGTTGGTATGAAAGAAGTTTTTATCCTAGCTAATTCATCACCTATCTTTTTCACACTTGTTACTTAAGTTTACGCAGGGTACACGTAAGATACTTATCACTTTATGTATCAAGTCATAAGATTAAGATACGTTATAAGTTTTAATCTTTTGCAATCCTATATCTCACTTTGGTTTATATTCCCTTTGTAATCTCAATCTAGTTATCATCATATATTTGCATCCTTTGATAGAACATAATTATTCTCTCATATATGATCTTTCTTATGCTTTCTTAGAAGTTTCTAAATTTTGGGTGGATACAATCTTTACCCAAATCTTGCATGGTATAGAAATCCATACCACTCTTACAATTGATAATATGATTTGTCATTTTCTCAAGTTTGATGTTTCTTCTTCAAATTTTGGCCACATCACCTATGCTCACATTTTAGTAGACATTATCATTTCCAAAGCTCTTCCTTTGAAAATTGTACTTATGGTGGATGATAGACTGGCCTAAAATGCTCGATTATGAAGGTCATCACTTTTGTTGTAGAAGATGGTTTTCTATTAGCCACCTTCCTTCTAATTGCTCCCAAGGTTTAGCTACTTTTGCTTTTGATGACACTAATATTGATTTATCCATGAACTTTTGTGATTCATTGCAATAAGATATTCAGTCTTAGGATGATTATTCATCAAACACTATTTTGTGAGTCCTATCTTGTAAACTTGGAGGACATTATGGAGTTGCATCATCCTTTTCAAATGTCGAGGAGCATCTAGATCTACTCTTTTCCTTCTATACCTCATCATTTGTCACTTTGACATTGGTGTTGAGATATTTGAGCAACATTTAAAGGATCCACCCCTTTCTTTGGATTATGTTCTATATCCATATATACAAAATTATGGATTGTCGTCTTCACCAATGTTACCTGAAACACCTAACTTGATTGTGGCAATTTTTTACATCATGGGCACACCGCAACATTTTAAAAAATCAAAAATATTCATTTTTCTTCTCATATATTCCTTTCAAAAATGAGAAACACTCTACATATATTTTTAAATTTTTTTTTTAAGGGAACAAATGTTGTTTAACAGTATTGAATCATCTTTAGCATTCAGTGTTGAGCATCTACCATCATTGTAGGAGGATTCTACTTTGAGGGGTGGGGTGCATAATCTCTCCTCTCTTCTAGGAGGACTTTTTCCTCACGATTTTTTATCCTTATCATTCTTCTTTGAGAGCATATATATTTTCTCTCTTTTGGGGAAGAGTTTTATTCCCTAAATGTTTTCATTTTCTTTTTTTGTGAGATTTGCATTTGTACGTATGTGCTTAACATGGCCTAATAGTCAGGACCCATATTTGCATCATTACATCTTGTACATTCTCCTTAAATTGCACTTAAGAGGGGGTGTTGGTGTGAAATGGGTGGTTACTTACGTTTACTTGATGTACACATGGGTTACTTATCACTTTATGTATCAAGTCATAAAATTAGAACATGTTACAAGTCTTATTGGTAATCTCAATCTAGTTATCATTGTATATTTGTATTCATTGATATAATATAGTTATTCTTTCATATATGATCTTTCTTGTGCTTTCATAAAAGTTTCTAAATCTTGGGTGGCTACAATATTTAACCATATTTTGCATTGTATAGAGCATTTTATACCAACATTTACAATTGATAATGTGATTTGTTGTTTTCTCAAAGTTGGTGTTACTTCTTCAAATTTTGGCTACACCACCTATGCTCATATTTTTAGTTGGCATTGCCATTTCCAGAGCTCTTTCTTTGAAAATTGTACTTATGGTGGAGGATAGGCTATGGACTAAAATTCTTTATTATGAGGGTCATCCCTTCTACTATAAAAAAAAGTGACTTTTCTACTAGACACCTTTTTCACATTGCTCCTAGGGTTTAACAACTTGATCACTGAATACATGTCTTCAACAACACTTAATTATTATTTTTATAAGTTTTGAGAATTATTGGGATCTTGTGATCCCTATAGATCATTAAGGGCTTGTTTTAGAGGTAGTTCCCTTTTTAGATTGCATTGTGTCAATGCCTCCTATTGATGAAATACCCTTTCTTGGTCTTATCTTAATCCCTCCTTTTGTTAAACGTAATTATTTCAAGGTGCAAACTCATTTCTTCTATCTTTGATTTGTATGCAATGTGTCTTTCAATTGGACACTTTTCTTCTCAACAAATAGTGGAGCAAGTTGAGACAATAAAGGATTCTCCTCTCCTTTCCCCTTGATTTAAGGATTTGAAAAATTGTCTTAAAAAAGGAGGTATGTCTTCCTAATGATTGTTATGTTTCTAATACAAATTTTGGTATGTTTGTTGTCAAGTAAGGCTTAATTGTTGTTTAAGTTTGAATATTTTTTTTACGACTTAGCTTTTGTGTTTGATGGGTTTCAAGACCCCCTTCAAAATCTATTTTATCCTCAAATCTTAACTATACAAATATATAATTCATTTTACAGTTACAAAAGCTAATTCTTCAATCAACTTAAATACATGAACTTTTACCACCACACATTGTTAACCACACACACTAACTATGCAACACATTCTATCACTTACTATTACCCCATAATTTTAGGTATCCCAAGAATACACTTAAAAACACACAACTTGAGATGGAAACTTTGTCCCCAAAGATGACTAAGAATCTTCTTTGATGGACAAAGAGGAAAGAGCAACATAAGAACCAAAAGATTTAACACCCTTAAAGACCTCATTTATTTCCAACCATAGGCCTCAAAAATGAGGAAGAACCAAGGACAAAGTATTTTAATAGATAAAAGTATTTAACAAGGGTATTTAATCCAACAATAATCATTTTCAATAGCAACATTGCAACACCAAATAGCCAAATGCTCCATATCACGTTTTAACATTGTGACAAAGTTTTTCTTGTTAATCCTTCTCAAAGAAGAAAGCTTTCCCAATTTAATATTCTTTTTCAATGATTTATGCATTTGATTGTGAGTCTTTTTGCATCAAAATTTCAGATCACACAACGAGTGTGATCCATCATCAGGATGAAAGCACGGAGCTAAAAGAGACAAATGAATAGTTACAAACCAAGAACTACCTAAAAAGAACAAAGGGGAGGAGAGACAAGGTTACATGAAGACCAAGAAAGACTACACAATGGAGGAATAAGAATAAAATAAAAACTAAAACTAAACCCAGATATACCCAACAACAAAAAAAAAAAGAAAAAAGGAAGAAGCAATAAATTACAGGACATTCATCAAGTTGGGACAATGAACCAACTAATTATTTTTTAGAAATCAAGGATGTACTAAAGAAGGCATTGATGTTAGCAAGTCCAAATTATTCAAAGCCTTTCCAATTGTTCTCCTTTGCCTCATGTTACACAACTGTTGTTCTACTATAAAATAATGATGAAGGTTATGAATAGACAATGGCTTTCTTTAGTAAATAATTGAGAGGTGTTGAATTGAATTATTTTATAGTTGAAATGCATGCAGATGCTCTTGTTAAGGTGGTAAAAAAATTAGACCTTATCTTACAGGAGCTAAATCATCGTCTTTGTGTCACCAAAAATCGAATAGAAACAACTTCGAGTTATCATGCATTTACTTATATTGTATTAGTTGAGTTTAACAGAATAAAATTTGTGCCAATAAAGAATCTTCGGAACCCAATTTGTTGAAAGGGATGATGGATGAAAAATTGTCCATAAATATACAAATTAGCGTATACCCTTTGATTCTATTTAGAAGATAATTTTAGGATAAGAAAAAAATCTAATAGAAACAACTTTGGGTTATCATGCATTTACTTATATTGTATTAGTTGAGTTTAACAGAATAAAATATGTGCCAATAAGGAATCTTCGGAACCCGATTTGTTGAAAGGGATGATGGATGAAAAATTGCCCATAAAAATAAACCTTATCTTACAGGAGCTAAATCATCGTCTTTGTGTCACCTACTATAGTTTAAGATATCTTCATGCAACAAGAGGCATTAGCTAAGAGATGTAGATGGATAAATAATATCCAAGAACATGACATGGAGGTGAAAACTAAACTAGTTGAAGGTCAATTAATATGGAGAAACATTGATAGTATATTCCTACAATGTTTAAATGTGGAGCAATCTAAAAGACTTGTTGAGCAATGCAATCAATAATTTGGCCAAAGGACTACCACTAATAGAATCACAAGGGTATGCTATTGGTGGCCAACATTATTTAAAGATGTGCTCAAATTTGCAAACTCTTGTTAAGGTGGTAAAAAAATAAGATAAGGACTACCACTCATAGAATCACGAGGTTATTTTATTGGTGGCCAACATTATTTAAGGATGTGCTCAAATTTGATAACTCTTGTTAAGGTGGTAAAAAAATTAGATAAGGACTACCACTCATAGAATCACAAGGGTATGTTATTGGTGGCCAACATTATTTAAGGATGTGCTCAAATTTGCAAACTCTTGTTAAGGTGGTAAAAAAAAAAGATAAGGACTACCACTCATAGAATCACGAGGATATGTTATTGGTGGCCAACATTAGTTAAGGATGTGCTCAAATTTGCGAACTCTTGTTAAGTTGGTAAAAAAATTAGATCTTCTTATAGGAGCTAAATTATCGTCTTTGTGTCACCTACAATAGTTTGAGATATCTACATGCTACAAAAGGCATTAGCTAAGAGATGTAGATGGATTAATAATATCCAAGAGCATGCTATGGAGGTGAAGACAACAAAACTAATTGAAGGTCAAGACCTAGATAAATTAATGGCTAATGTAATTTTGGTTGCAATTGAAGTCCATTAGGTGAACTCTAACCCTTGTTTGTTGAAATATTATCTTTGATATAAGGATTTTTTTAATAGAAAACTTAATTTTTCCACCATAGTTGAATATTAAACAAAAGAGAATATCTCATAGATGTGTTACTCAAAAGTCAGTTAATATGGAGAAACATTGATAGTATATTCCTACAATATTTAAATGAGGAGCAATCTAAAAGACTTGTTGAGCAATGCAATCAATAATTTGGTGGTGAATATTTCATGTCAAAGGACTACCACTCATAAAAAAGGGTATGTTATTGGTGGCCAACATTATTCAAGGATGTGATCAATTTTGTAAAAAGATATGATGTTTTCTCTATATTTTTTGGTACCCTGAAACTTGTAGGTGCCACTTACCTAAAGAAAACATTAAAAGAAAAGAAACATATTTTTGGCTGATTGTTCATTTAATGTGTTGTTATCATTCTGAAATAGTAACCCATCCCAGTAAACATGACACTTACAGATAGACTATTGATATAAAAACCTCAAAATAGTTCTTTTAAGGAAATGTCACGCTCTTTATAAATGACAACTACTTCACAATTCACAATGACGACACTCCCTCCAATTATCTCACATTAGCGAATTATATAAATACACAACTAATTCTTACAAAATGTGTGATATTTAGTGTACTAAAGTGGCAAAAAAGTGGCTGTACTTTTTTCGCAGATTTAAGTACTACATAAGAAGAATGAGAGAACTAAACATCAATTGCGACAGACTAAAAATCAGATAGTGAAGTTTCAACTGGACAATAAACTTGATCATAATGTTATACAACCTTTATCTATGTAATGGTATTTTTTTCTTATAAATTATTTTGTTTTGTTCAATACCCAAAAAAAAACAAAAATGTTAGATAAGCATTATATAATTCACGTGTGCTTTTTTACAGAACAGGGATCCGGTTCTTCTTGTGCGGGTCATGCTTTCTCTGTATTCGTTATGACAAAAAGGTTGATAAAAAAAGGGCATGAACATCAAATTTTTTTAAACTCAGAAAGATAAAAAGTGAGTAGGATGGGTATTGATAGACTTCATTCTAATCAGAAAAGTAGATGGTCATATCGGTTAGGTCAAACGGTTACAGTATCATAGAAGAGGCATTAAGCTTCACAAAAAAATCATTTTGAGAAACCATATAACCCTTTCCTTATATTATGGACCTTAAAATTTGCAGACATGTTAGTCACAAAAACAGCTCTCTTCAAAGGCTCTCTTCTCACATGAAAAAATCATACAGTACAGCGTTATGATAATTACGAGCCACCTAAAAAGCCCCTTACAGTTTTAATAATGAATTATCACCCATAAACAAAGTCCTCAGCCCTAAAGTATGACCCAGAACAAAGTTCTCCGCCCCACCCATAAACTTATGTTGGACTACAAAACCTATCTCGTAGCCGAGCAAAACTTTAGATCTTGTTAACACAATTATATGCTGCACGACAAGAAAAAGGTCCATTAAGGAAGTTCATGTAGACAAACACAATTGTTAAAGATTGTAAAAGAAAGCCATTAATTACACTATAAACACAATTATATGCTGCACGACAAAAAAAAAAGGTCTATTAAGAAAGTTCATGTAGCCAAACACAATTGTGAAAGATTGTAAAAGAAAGCCATTAATTACAACTATAAACACTCGTCTATATTAGCAAACCACCATAGAAAAAACTATCTAAACTTCTTAAACCTTTCTCGCATGAGTGATCAAAATTTTATTTAGTATACAATAATCAATTCGACCTTCCCCTCAGAAGGTATTAAACACCAAAATGCTCCACGATACAAGGTTAATCTCCAACAGAAAAATAAAATTGGAAAAAGATCATTAGTCAGTAACACGGCAAATACTGAAGCCTGCCAAAATCAACCAATGAAAAAGAGTAATTCAGTATTAAGTTAATAAATAAGTAAAGCCGCAAATGCTTAAGCCTGCAAATCAGGCTGCTAATAAAAGCCTGGCATGCAAAATTTTATTTATGTCGCATTAGAAAACATGGCTGCAAATCAGGCTGCTAATTAAAGCCTGGCATACAGAATTTTATTTATGTTGCATTAGAAAAGAGGGCTGCTAATGGCATGCCAAGAAAATTATTGGAGAAAGATACCAAAAATATTACATTAAAAATATACACAGCTGTATCAAAGCGGCTGCGCAAAAAGACCATACAAAAAGACCATGACACAAGGCCTGTAGCAACGAGGGAGCAGCTACAGAGCCTTGCAAAGTTACAAAACAGCAACATAAGAGGCAGCAATGTTGTTGCCCACCGACAGCAATCTCAAAAAGAGATGCTAAGAGCACAGCCAAAAGAGGAAAGAACAGTGATCTTTGACAGCAAAACAGAGCGCCATCAAGAACATACAACAACAATTCGGCTTCGTCCATTTGTGCCTGTAATTGAACAGCAAAATGCCCATAATAGAATGTGGCATGCAAAATTTTATTTATGTCGCATAAGAAAACATTGAAAATAGCAAACCCATATAGAGAATCGATTATAGAAGCTTCGCCACTTACATCAATCTACAGCTTTCCTCAGCTCCCAGCTCTCAACCAGAAAGCCCGTATTCATTAGAGCTGCAGCCGTACCAATCGGGTGCTTCAATCACCCTATAAATAATTTGTATAAATACCCGTCCAAATAATAAACTCATTACCTCATTTATTAAGTTCACTGCAGACAATTACCAAAAGTACAGCGGAAAGAAACATTGTAAGATGGTAATAATGGTAATGATGAAACCTTAATAGTAAGATGGTAATAATGGTAATGATGAAACCTTAATTGTAAGATGGTAATGATGAAACCTTCATTGTTACTTCACTGTTGTGAGAGGATAAATATTGTTTCGTTTTATCCTTTTATTTCGCTGCAATAAGCTATAGGTTGAGTCAGAAACAAATTGAATGCTCTTCACATAATTATGCTCACAAAGACGGAATCGCAAATCCATTAAAATCTATTTTAACCATACTGGTATAATTGCAACCACCCCCCCACCTATGTAGAATTGCCAGTTGTGGTTGCCAACGTCAGTCGGGAGAAAATTCATTGGTTGAGAAAACTGCCACAAATCCTTTAGAACTCAAATAGATAGGGCTAATAATACCCAATGCCGCACCATGCTAAGCCAGCTTGTTGGACTTGCCAACTCCCCATCTGTCTGTACAGACACAAAGTGCAATATTTTGCGTAATCCAAAGACACAATGCTTACAAAACTTTAGAACAAACAGTAAATATGCCGCTAAATTCATAACAGGAAAAGAAGTTAAAAGAATTTTTTCCTACTGCCTTTATTGATTGCTACTTCGTTTTATAGTTGGAAGCTGATGCCAAATTCCTGTCCACGATGAAGCGCTGTCCCTTGCCTGTAATTTTTTTATACCGTAAAAATAAAAGAATTATCTTATTTATCCATAAAGTTAGACTTCACACCTCTCAAAGCAAATGAATTGCTTACTTCAATTTACATGGTGATAATTGGTGTCTCAGTTAACTAACAAAACCCGTCGATACTTTTTCCTGACACGTCCGACTCCCCAGGCAAGACTCCAATTTACGTTGGACTACATTAAAACATATCATCTAGCCAAACTGATCGAGGACTCGTGCGCAAAATGTATCGTCTAGCCAAACTGATCAAGGAAGCCCCACAAGAACAACGATATTAAGACTTCACAAATCTCAGGCAACACAATTGCCAAAGCTAAAGAACAAAATTTCATGGCTGCAAGATTTCTTTGAAGTAAAGATTTTCGTTAGCTTCCAGAACAAGGTGATTAATTTTTTTTGAAGTAAATTGATAATCAACTCAACGGAGTCATTTACCAAGATGAGTAATTTTGACAGAAGAAGAAAATGGTAAAAAGATGCAGAAATATTATAGCAGCGTCTGTTTCAAAGAGTACTTAATCAACCCAGTAAAACAAATTTGCATAATATCACTCAAATAAGCTCATCACTTAATGAACAATTCTGTTGTGTAAAATTGACTGTCGACGACTACCAGTAAAACAGGGGAAACAACATTGTTAGGCGTGCTAACGGAAGAAACATTGGCCAACTTAAAATCCACATTGTTACTTCTGGTAAGGGAATAAATATTGCACCACTTATCCCTGTTTACTTACTTCCATAACCTAGGTTGGAGTCATACAAGTTTGAATGCTCTTCACAAGTACGCTAACAAAAAACAACCAGAGTTTAAAATTAAACGGCGTGGCAAATCCATTTAAAAATATTTGAACTGTGATGATGTAATCAAACATAACGATCACCCTACCTGTTCAAATTGCTGCTGTGTTTGCAAAAGGAGAATACTCGTTCGAGAAAACTAATTTTCATAAATCCTTCAGAACCCAATAGAGTAAACTGATAATGATCAAGCATAGCCAAATCCCGTGCCTATAACCACCATGTTAAGAATTTCCAACACACCATCTATATAGAGAAAGTGCATAAACCAAACAAAACGCTAACAATACAGTTTCAAAACATTTCTTTCAACTGATCAAACACGCCGCTGAATTCAAATTAGGGAGTAGAAACCTACTACCATAATTAAACGCTGCTTTGTTTTATAGCTGAAAGCTGATACCGAATCCATATCCACTGTGGACCGCTCTCTACCTTCATAACCCAATAGAGTAGACTGGTCCTGATCAAGCGTAGCCAAATCCCGTGCCTATTCAATGTTGAATGTTTCCGACACACCATCTGTATAGAGAAAGTGCATAAACCAAAGGCATTGCTAACAAGACAGGATGAAATCATTCTTTTAACTAATCAAAAGACACGGCACTGAATTCAAATCAGGTAATACAAGTTGACACCCTACAGCAATTATTGAACGCTGCTTCGTTTTATAACTGGAAGCTTAGACCAAATTCACGACGACTGTGGAGCGCTCTCTCTTGTTTGTAATCTTCCTACAAACCTCAAAAAGGAAATGAAATGTTTCTTGTTTTTTTTCTGTTTCTCCCATTTGTAGGAAGATTAAAATCAAACAATAATTATATCAATAGACAGTAGATAATGATATGATAAACAAACTTTCAAACCTCTTTGCTTGGGAGACAATTAGTGATCTCAATTAACTACCATTGCCTGTCGCTAATGTTTTCCAGCCGCGGCTGATTCCTCGGCCAAACCTCCAATTTAAGACTACGCCGAAAAGTACCATAGAACTGGGACTTGTTTACACAAATGAGAACAAGCTCTCTATTAAGACTGCTACTTTCAGCACACAAAATCGCAAAAGCTAAAAGAGAAACCCATTAAAATGCAACTTTAAACCCTTCTTTCAAAACCGCCCTCCTATTGGAAAAGGATGAACAGCTTCTTAACCCTTACCTAGTTTTCCATTCGCTTCCAGGAAAAAGTGATTGAATTTTTTTTAAGCATATTGATCATTACCTCAACCTTCCCTTCACATCTTGACCAATCGAATACTCCAACAACCCAATAAAATAGTCTGTATAATATCAAACAAGTAAAAAATCTACTTGTGTATGGTTCAATGAAGACAAAGCCATAATTACAAGGTAAAGAACATAAGCGTGGTAAGGAACGAAACACTGCACCACAATATTACTTGGCAATGGAAAAAATATTCTGTACCGCTTATCCCTGTCACTTCACTGCATAACATATGTTGGAGTTGGAGTCATACAAGTTGAATGCTCTTCGTACAGTCATCCTCACATAGACAACCAGCGTTAAAATTTAAACAAGTCGGAATTCCATAAAAAACTATTTGAACTAGGCTGATAGAATCAAACATAACCCATTACCCCACATATTCCGTATTGCCAAGGTGGTTGCCAACTCACCTTCAGTCGGAATAAAATTAATTGTTCCGGGTAACAAATTTTCACACATACTTGAGAAAAGTCTGATAATGATCAATTATAGCCACATCCCGCGCCTGTTGAAAGCCACGTTGAAGTTGCCGACTCACCATCTGTACAGAGAGAATACATTGTTTTGCATATACCAAAACACGATACTAACAAACCTAATTTCAAATTAGTTATCTTCACTAATAACAGATAAAGCGCTGAATTCAAATCAGGGAGTTAGAAATTGACATCCTCCTGCCAAAATTGGAGGCTTCTTTGTTTTCTAGCTGGAAGCCAACACCAAATCCATGTCCGCCGTGGAGACCGCTCTCTTCCCTATAAACCCAAAAGAGTAAAAGAATGGATTCCTCATTTATATAGTTAGTCTTCACACCGTTTTTTGTTGCAGTTAAACATTTGTTCAATTCAAATGAAAAGTTACCAAAAATTTAATCACTTTGCAGTAGAGAAAAATCTCCTAAACAAAGTTCCAGACCTTAATAACAAACTGAACTTCGAGATACTTATTATTGGTGATCCCAACTAATTAACGAAGCCGTTGATACCGTTTTCAAGCCAAGTCTGATTCCCTCAGTCAAGCCTCCATTTTATGTTGGGAAGAGCAGCGCTTGTTTACACAAATCATATGATGCTGCCCCACGAAAACAGACTCTATTATTAAGACTGCTAGAACCCATTGATTGCTACTTAAACCCACACATCCATATAATTCAAAACCTCCCTGCTATTTAAAAATTAAAAAATTCAATTCTTAGCCCTTACGTTCTAGTTAATGATTCTAGTTAATGATTTTCCCTTCAAAGACACGTGATAGAAAAATTTAATCATTACCTCAACCTACGCTTCAGACGATATGCTGCTCCTGCTGCTAAACAATCGATATTAAAACGGAAAAAACACATTTAGCAAGTGACTTTGCAGATGCTGAAGCCTATAACTCTCAACCCTGCCAATAGCCGATATCAAAGAATAATTTACATTTAACATAAAAATCAATAAGTTGCATGCCGCAGACGCTGAAACCTTAAATTCACAACCCTGCCAACGCAATATTTAATTTATACTTCGCATAAAAACAACATGAATACTCACAACCCTGCCAACGCAATATTTAATTTATACTTGACATAAAAACAACATGAATAATAATAGAAGACAAAGCTATATGGAGTATTGATTATAGAAGTTTACAACAATAAACAGCTTAGTGTAAGTTCCCAACTCTCAGTGAAGAAACCCAGAATTATTAAAACTGCAACTGGACAAACCGAATAGATCAACCACCCAATAAAACAATTTGCATAAGATCGCCCAAATTAACTAATCACCTCGTGAACAAATCAATTATGTAAAGTCTACAATAGACAACTGCCAAGAAAGTACAAGGGAGTAAGTATTGCACCACTTTAATCCACATTGTTTGTGAGGCATGTCAGGGAAGAAACATTGCACAACTTATTCCACATTGTTACTTCTGGTAAGGTGACAAATACCGTACCGCTTAATCCCACTACTTCACTGCAATAACTTAGGTTGGTGTCATATATAGGCTAAATACTCTTTGCATGACTAATCAAAGACGCATCACTAATTTCAAATAAGGGAGTTAGAAATTGACATTCTACTGCCAAAATTAGAGGTTGCTTTGTTTCCATAGTTGGAAGCTGAAAACAAATCCATGCCCACTGTGGAGCGCTCTCTTTCCTGTTATCTTCCTATGCAACGGAAAACAAAAGATAGGACTCCTCATTTATCCATTAAAACTCAGTACGACCAGTTTCTCCCATTTATTCAATGTAAGTGAAAGTGTCATTATTACCTGCTAATTCTTCAGACCTCAAAATAAACTGAAAGTGTTATTTACTTGGTGATAATTGGAGAACTAAATAAACTAATGAAGCCGAGGCCCATTGATACTGCCTTCGAGGCACGTCGGTTCCCCAGTTTCTGATTTCCTCTATTACGTACCTGCCGAAAACAGACTACTACATCCTAGCTTAGAAGTAACAACAAACAATAAAAAGGTGAATATAGTACAAACGATTACGGTTTCAGAAATCCCTGCCTGTACAGAAGTAGACATCCGCCATATAGCTACCGTCTTAATCTTTTGTCAAATCCAATTGCTACCACACATGACCACTTTAATCCTTTCTCAAACCAATTGGAGGTACTAATTAAAATGCGAAAAAAAACTTATGCCAATAAGGTACATACAGATTACCAAGAGTGATTCACTCCACAGCCATCGGTACTTTTGCTCAAGCCCCTACGAGGACATAAAACCCTTGACGATATACCAACCGAACTAAATTAAAAAAAAAAAAATTATTAATTTCCGTGAAAAGCCATCATGCCATGTAAAATAAATCTTCGAAAGTAATTTTGGTAAGTCATTTTTATGTTAATTATGATCATGATTACGCTCAAAAATCAATGATGGCGGTGAAACCCTGAAATGCTATAAAACAAAACTATTTAATAAATTTTGGTTTCATTCAATCTTCCATACAAAAAACTCCCCAATAAATGATATCTGAAAATCAGCCAATTGTATAGTGCAGAAAAACAAATAGGGGTTAAAAGAGATAGTACTCAGATTCGAAGCATCTAAAACCTATTAATTCTGGTTGGCCTCTCCATCGGATGAGCACAACTTCCTCTCAACCTTTCGTTGGGCTATTCTCTCTCCCGAGTGCGTTATAATTGCCTTTCATCACCTCCTCTCTTGGTCGGGCTGAAAACTTCCTTAAACGAGATATAAATGAACATAAGCATCACCTCCCCTGCAGCTGGTCAGGCTCACCCCTTCATAGGATGAACACCACAGGCCCTTTGTTAGGGGAGATCTCCCGAAGACTAGAATCTTTCCTAAAGAAAAATTAAGAGAAAAGAAAACTAGAAATACATAATAAAAAACTGCGGAAACAACGTTTGCAAAAAAATTAAGGCAGAGGAAAAAATCTAGCTAGAAGTCTTTCATAAGATTTCTCCGTGGGCACGCCTGATTTTTCCCTCGGTCAGCCTACAAAGGGAGAAAACATGATGCAAAGCACAATGATTTCACAGAAAAAAAATATTTCTCCACTTTCTTGACCAAGAAGAGGGAGTATTATGGCTAAGCGTCTTCTCTTTTTCATGGGTAACCTGTTAACTCAGGTCAATATTTCATTATATTGCAATTAAAAAATTCTCCACAGCTATGCATTGAAAAAGCATTAGATCTAGAAACACATGATCTGCCTGACCTCGGTAGAGAAGCTTGCAGATAATTGTTGTTAGGGCCAGAGAAAAGTTTAAGGCCAGAATATATTTCTGTTGAACAAACCCAACTACAGAAGAAAAAAATTCATCAAACCCTAAAGCCTAAATCGTGAGAAAATTTGAAGAAAAATAATAATCATAAAACGAAATTTTTATTTTGCACCGCGCAAGACGTAATTAGCAACCGAGCCGTTAATTATCCGAGCGCCACAACCCCGCTACCCCTGCCAACGAAATGAAGAGGCCGCCGTCTGGTTCATATAGACGACTCGGCAGCACAATTTGTTGCAATAAAAAGGATTGCATAATAGATATTTATAGGTGAGCTCTGATGCCTGTGAAAGAATCGGACCATTCAAATGAGGCGGTGGAAGCTAATCTACGGCTGTAATGCGATGTTCTTATCTACCAACTGTCAAGCGATCTTTTCCGCGGCTTCCGCCGACACTATATCGCCGACTCTCTGGAATGATCGAATATTTAACGATCTCATTCAAACGGTTGTCTATAATTAAGTGTTCTAGATATTTTTAAATAGATATGTTTGACAACAAATTTGAGCCAGTTTTAAAATATATATGATTATTAAGATATTTTTATTATTATTAGTTAATATTAGAAATTTAATTGATATAAATATTTTTAATAATTATTTTAAAATAAAAATATTGTTTATTAATTGTGTGTTATTTTATATTTAGAGTTTATTTTATAATAAAAGGATATAAATATTTTTAATATATTTATTAAAAAATATTGTTTAATAATTGTGTTATTTTTTATTTAGATTTTTTTTTTTTAGACTACAAGTGACTGGCAGCGCTGGCGCAACACGCCCTCCAGTACCACGGGGGTGGGGGAGATTAGACCTCGTGACCAATCTCCTACAACATGAAAGATTTAGCCAACCGAACTAGGGCCCCAACCCAGATTTTATTTTATAATTATTTATAATTATTTTATTTTATTTATATTTGAAAAAATATATTTAAGAGTCATTTTATTTTAAAACAATTTAATTAGTGAACATGTTAAATACTTAATTTTAAAAATTGTAGAGAAAATAAAGTAAAAACTAGCAATCGCACCTTGGTGTGCAATGGGTACGCCGAAGAGATTATGGAAGGTTAATTACGAGAAAAATATTTTATTAGGGAAATAATGGTTTATATCATATGTTTTTGAAATTAAAAGCGACAAATAAGGGTGTCATCCCTTTAGAACAAAGTTCAGCAGACCAAAGAAAATGAGAAGAGCAACAAAACAAGGATGCAAACCCTTAGAACAAGGCCCTACGGGCCATCATCAGTGGATGAACACCGCAGTGACAATAGAGAAACAAACAACACCTGGTCACAGATGATCGAGAGTGATAGGAAACCAAGGACCCAAAGCAGTCCAAACTAAAGATAGACTTACAACCCATTCCTAGCATGAATCCAAGAGCAACCAAACACATAAAACCAACACCCTACAGAAGTAGGACAGTAACAAACCTTTCATTTAGAAGGTCAAAAACCATCTGCAACAACAAAACTGCAACAAATCTTCCACTCAAAGAAGACAGACCAGAGCTAAACGTAATTTCAACCACAAAGGGGTAAGAAACACCACTCGCAGCAAAGGAACGTTCTTCCAGAAGCACCAACCAACCAAACACCAACCCCAAGACCACCTCAATAGGCTAGGGCTCCCCTCTATAGGAGAGAAAGAGGTGGGGACCAAGCCTACCAACAAAACCATCCACCCGAGCAAGCACAATCCACCTCAATAGGAATTCGCTTCCCACCAAACCAATAATCACCAGCTCCACCTCAATAGGAGCAGTATTCACCTCAATAGAATACCATGATTGTAGAGATAGGAAGCAAGTAGGAACGTCAGTAGAACAGGCCCACAACTTCTCCCTAGGCATCCAGGTGAAGAACCAATAGGAAGAACAACAAAAGCTTTCCAGCCTTCAATATAATCAATCTAAAACTCCATATGACCAACCGCTCTTGTACGGGGTGGTGGTTGTGAACTTGGGAGGGGGAATCCGACCCCTGCTTTGTTGGGTGGGCCTTGAGTTAGATGGAGTTATAATATCATATGTTATTATATTATATTTATATTAATATTTATTATATGATAAAGTCAAACTCGTCATCAATTTGACATCACCAAGAACTACCAAAATTTAAAAAAAAACTACCTTAACAAGTTCAAAAACACATTTTGCACAAAAAAGCATATGAACTTTCTATGGCTAAAAAAAATTGAAACTGTAACATATAAGGTAGAGGAACCATGACCTGTTTTGCTTCATTTAAGCATCTGGATTACTAAAAAGACTATGGTGTGAATACATATTTATATAGATATGACAATGATTGAGAATTTAGGGAACAATTTTTTAAGAGCATTAGGGTTTACATTCTCCTTCATAATGAATTAAGGTTTCCAAAGGTTAGAGTTTTCTCAACAGTCCTTGTTGTGCTCCAACTATTATATTTTAAACCATTATCACCTTGTAAGCACCCCAGAAGCTATGCCTATGTTCTTCCTAGTGGTCATTCAAAATTTGCAATCTCTTAGTGAAGCCTTCTACATTTATTTTGTAGTCGTTGGTAGAAGATTTTCAGGGTTTTGAGCCCCCATTGGCAGCTTCTGCCATTTCTACACAACTTCAAATTTTTATGCACAATACTATATGAATCTAGGGTTTGCAAATTTAAAAGAAAGTATTTAAAAAATCATATAAACCTAGGGTTTGTGGAGTTTAATATGGATCAAAAAGAATAAAAACAAAGAACACATAAAATATGATTTAATTGAAGAAATTACCTATTAGCGTGAGCTAATTCCAGTCCTAGCTTTCTTTAAGGGTTTGCAGTTTTTCTTCTTTTTCAAAGATCTATAAATGTTTACACGAATTTCCAAGTGATTTTTTTGACGATAAAATCAGGTGAATGCTCCCTCTCATTCTTCCATTGTATGCTAGATTGTAACTAAAATATGAACTATCATGATCGTAACTAATACTACTAATGGTTCCTCCCTCATTGTAGATTAATTTACATGAGGCCATTCTTTGTAGGATGATGGTTATATGAAGAGATAAACATCACAAATCTTGTATAAAAATAGCATAATACAAATTTGTTATTACAATTCTAATATGATTATCATTTTTCTTCTTTGTTTTCCTATTCAAGTGTCATTTGCATATTTGAATCTTTGTCATAAATAACTTTCACATACATATAACTTAATTCAATCTTTTAATTGGGTTATCCCTTTGGTTCTACCATGTATCTCAAATTAGAATGTGATGTCATTAATCAATATTTCATAATGAAAGTACATCCTAGGTTGATGTGCTTCAATACACAATCCTAAGCACACAACTTGAGACCAATAGCTAGTTGTAAAAGAGACCCCTTTAAAAACATAACATATATGTTAAAATCATACATTGAACAACATCCACTAAAAATAGTATAAAACATAGAGATGAAAATTGAAATACAATTTTCTCTTGTATAAATGAATTTACATTCACAAATTTATTTTAAAATGATATTAAGTAAATATATTTTAATATTAAAAATTACATTTAATAATTAGTATAATATTTTGAGAACCAATTAAATAAACCTTTAAATAAAAATATATAAAAACCTCACATCAAATATTTAAGATAATATTAAAATATTTCTTTTGGTAATGAGTATAAAAATAATCATGTAGGTTTGTCTTAAATTGAATTATATCATCATTTTTTATTTTTTTATAAATGTTAATGGAAAAGTCACATTTAATGATCCATAATTAATTCACTTATCAAAAACATTTATTTTACCTAGTTGAATAACCATACATCTATCTAAAGTAGAAGTCATCCTTCCATTAAGTTATCATGAGTGATTGAAAGTACATCTAAACCATTCTTTAAGCTAAGCTACCAAAGTAAGGGGAATTGCATCAATATCACTTAGGGGTCAAACCATTAGTTAAATTGTCATGAATAAAGGAAATCAATTCTTACAAAACCATCAAATTTTTAAACCTAACCCAATCATACCTCTTAAATTTTAATGAATGACATAACAAAAAATGTAATGATTCTTAACAACAATGAGTATAACAAATAAATGCAAAAATATGAAAAGATTATTAAATTGTGTATTGTTCTTTGGCCCATAATTTTGTTTGATTGAGTGGCCATTGTGGTGTATCTCAACAAGCTTACTAATTAGCTTATCATCTTCCCGACATGAAAAAGGATCTTAGTCTTGTGGTTCTCAACCTCTAGGTACCAAAGATAAAGAGAATACTCTTAGTCTTCTTAACAACCCTTTGCTTCCTCTCATGGGCATGTCATTGTTGGATCATTTAATTCTAATAAGATTTTTCACTTGGACCTATCCATCTCCCTAATATATGCTCAACTGACCTCGAAAGCTCTTGAAGAGTTGGAAGCTCTCATTGGTTGGGAGCCTATTGATTGTTCTATCCCTAGAAACGTTTGAGAACCCAATATAAAAATCCTCCTATTGAAATTGCTTTATTACTTAATGTTGTTTGACCTTATTTTCATCTTTAGATTGAACTCTCTCCTTAAATTTTAAGAGTGTACCTTTATATTATCCATCCATTTTTAAAAATGATGTACTATTATTATTTTAATGAACTTATTGATTAAAAAATACACAAGACTCCAAGATTTTAGACCACCAATTAAACATCTTTCTTTATTTAGTACTACATTAAGACATTTAATAGCAATGCTAATAAATTGCAGGGATTCTATGCTCCCCCCCTTTATTTTCAGGCTATAAAAACAAACCTTATTGTTGACTACAGATCAACTGAAAATTTTATCACCATGGAGTGCCAGTAGATCTGACCTGGATGTACAATCACAGATAGAAAATTTGGTTGATTTACAGAATTAGAAAATGCTTGAGTCTCAAAGCAGAATGAAGAATGTGACTTGTACTTCACACCTCCTTTGCCCACCGTGTCAATAAAATTACTAGTGTAGAACTGAAAGCCTGGTGCATTTGTCCACACTTCAACCACTCTTGAACTCCATGGATCCTCGGCTTGTGCAGCAACTCTTAACCCCTTCATTGACTTGGGGCTATCAAGAACATAATTGTGATTAAACCCAAGGGAACCTTATTAATTCTACTCTTGATGATTCTCTTTAGTTAAGTCTGGAGGAGTTCCTTTAACAAGTAAGATCTGACCAATAGGAATTAAGACCTGAGGAGTTCCTTTAACAAGTAAGATCTGGCCAGTAGGAATTAAGACCTTGTTTGTGGGAGTATAATGTGAAGCCCATATTTTTACGGAATGGTCAAATATGTCCCTTCCACTATCTTGCCCTGCAAGTTTCCAGCAAGCACGATTGATCAGGTTTACAGGAGTGGTCTTGTTCCTTGGTATTGCCTTCATCTCTAGTCTCAACTCCATATCATTGCTTAAAGTGTATGTGGCAAATACATCTAAATCACCAGGATATCCTGTTGCAGCAACAAACACAATGGCCACATTAGAAACACACCTATTTGTAATGAGTAGATTTATAAGAATGCCTACTTTTGCAACTTACTAGTCCTTGTTGATTTAGTAAATTTAAGACATTGCTCACATCAGAAATCCACTAGTCTTTACTGATAAGTAAATTTAAAGTAATTCCTAGATTAAAAACCCACCGGCTTTTGCTTCCTGGGGACTTATCACCGTGAGAACGGAGCAAAAATATTTCAAGTGCCACCTATTAGCAAAATTATTGAATATATATAGTAACTGAGTTTTTATGGATTTAACATATTATGCACAACTAAAATTTTGCAATGACAAGTTGCAAATACTTAAATTAAGAAGAACCAAACAAATCTTATAAAAAGAATTTTTAAAGCTTCCAAAATCCATAACCAATAGATAAAAAGACTTTACGGAAAAGACAATAAATTTAAAACTACCATCCATCGATCACACTAGTTAGAACCTCATCAAGTTAATCACAAATCTTTTCTAGAAGCCTTTTTTTGTAAAATCTGATAGATTTTATCGTAAATAAACACCCATATCAACCATCCAAACAAGTAGATAGAGTATGATAGCAGCTCTCCTACTCCTATTGACCAATTTGGTCTAAAAGCAGATATTCCATTCTTACCTTCTTCACCATCAAAGTTGTGAACAAACTTAATAGATGGTTTGCTTCCACACTTAATTTCCTTGACTTCCCACAACACATTATCAAAGCCTCTCCTTCCTCCTAAATTTTATGACCTCTGTTAGAGTGCATTGCAAAAAATTACCAGGTCTCTCCACTTTTGTAGATAGTTGAAGGCTATTTTAATCTATAAATTTCGAAGTCAAGAATCATCTTTGATCAAATTAGGAAAACATTTAGACAAAGTAGAGCCGAGCAAAGAGAAGGCATTTACCATGAAGTGAGTTATTCCCATCATTGACAAAAAAATGATATATCTTCCCATCAAGGGTGAATTGTGTATTCTTAACCCTGTTGGCTACTCCACCTATAATGGAACCAAAGTAAGGCCTACTGGAGCTCATGTTTTGCACAATTCTGCAAGCAGTGCAATGAAAAGAAAAAAGAGCCAAAAGAAATGCAATGCTTGGGGAGTTAAAAATATCATTTTTATCAGGGGTCTTGATGGAGACCAGAGTAGCTCCCCAGTTGGTAAGGTTGATGTGCAGATTGCTCTTATGTAAATCAAAGAAACCTGCATTCTATTTTTTCTTTGGTGGATTTTCCTTCAAGTTTCACCCAAACCTTGGCATTTATAGATACTAAGAAAGAGGATTGCAAAACAAGCTACAAGAGCCCTTCTTTGCCATGATGAATGGCCAGATTAACAGTGTAAAGCATTGACACAAAATGAAGGATTTATCAAGGGAGCTTCACATTGTGGCTCCAATCAACAATTAAATGGATTCAGACAAGATAAGGTGTTGACCAATAAGAAACGTGAAGTGACTAAGAAGACCAAAAGACCTGCAACAAAAGAATCCTCTTTAAATGCAAAAGTAGTGTCAATGTATGACAAGACAATAGAGCAAACATGGTCGGTGCATTTTCCTACTCCTCTTATTCTGCATTCATTTTGTGTCGGCTCTGAAACCATTAATGGTAATGCTAAAATACTAGCTCTCGTCACATTTAGGGACTCGCTCGTGGATCCTAGCAACAATAACTTCATTCCCACTTTGGCTCAAATTGATTTGCAAAATCCTACATCAGCAGAAAGGAAAACAAAACACCAGCTCTTGAACCGCGTGAGGGAAATTGAGAATGGTGGAATGGCCCTTTAGATCGAGGGAAGTCGTGTCATAACCCTGACTAGCCATGTATGGATTATCATACGACCCCAGCTATATCCTGCCCTTCTTCTTTGGCTCTAGAATTTTAGACACCCATTTCACCCAACTCTGACGATGCACCACTCTGTGCTTCAACTCCTCTGTCTTTTCTTCATTCAAGGCCTCACTTCATTTCTCTCTCTTTGAATTCATGCCAATCAATGTTTTCTCTATATATTTCTGATAGCCTACAAGTATAGCTGAAATTGACTGAACCAGAGATCGATACAATACTTAGCTTTTTAAGAAAATTAACATTTAAACAATAAATTCGCAATGTAGCCAAATCAACATGAAAAAGTCCACTTATCTATCACTCTGAAGATTTGAACTTGAACTCCATCTTCCACGAGTTGATGTGAACTCCTTCAACTCTTCTTGGGAATCGATTTACAATTTTCTCTATTTTTTGGTTCATTTATGGTTTTGATATGCTCTCATTCAGTATCGACCTTCCAAGGCTCTCTTCTCTTTGTAAGAAAAAAAGTTTAATTTGCTGCACAAGAAAAGGCATTCCCTGGTTGTCAGGAGTTCAAGGTATGCAACCAGAAACAGTAGAGAGTGAATGGCTTGAGTTGCATGGATTTGCATTGTTCAACCTACCTTCTGGCGAATGCTTGCAACCAGATGCAATAATATGCACTGCGTTAACAAGTGCCTTATATTTCTCAGGTGGAGAAGCAGTCACAACACAACGACAATTATCAGTATGTCTTGACTTTGTTTCTGCCATCATTTTGGTTGTAGAAATTGAGTTCAACTTTTTTATTTTAATGCTTCATTCAAGTAATGAATATATGGAAAAAGAAATCAAAAGGAAAAATTGATTTGTTACAGAAGAGAGAAGGTATACATCAGATTTTTAGAGTTACATAAGCATAGAGTTAGGTTGTGCTTGAAAAAATAATAATGAATATTTTAAAGCTATTTTTTCTATTTAAAATTTTGTGTGATGAATCAGTTCATCTTTTCATTGCTTGAGATAAGGTTTAAGGAATTTGTGTAGTGGATTACTAGGTGTGAGAACAAGTTTATGAAATGTATGTTGTATGACTGCTTATTTAAAGTCATATGCCCCAACATATAACATGTGGGTTTTGGCATGAAGATAAATCACTCTATACAGGCTCACACGACCTCCACTTTATTTTTGTGGCTCTTAATGTGACCTTTATGCATGGTGGTAGCTCTTCGACCTCTTGAAGTCTAAGCATCTAATTTTTTGTGCCATTTATATGGCCTGGACCATCCTTTTCAAACCGCTATCAATTCAAGCATATGCCTACAGTCAACTTGTTCAAGACTCTACGAGACGAGGGCATGCATGGGGATCATGGCAAGAGAAGGGGCAATATTCATTCACTACAAAATGATGGAGGAGGCAGACAAAGCCACTGAGAATTTGAATGGAGGAATATGGAAAGGTAGGAAGATTATAGTATGTTATACTTCCACTTCCTAGAAATTATAGGGCATGCTCTCCTGACGACCTTATTTATGGCCATGCCCGAACAGGATGAAGGTTTTACTGGAGAATTCTATCTCATGCAATAGTAGCATATCTCCATATGCTTTAGACGCTGGAATTTTTGAGGATTCTGTCTCGATATGCATAGTAGCATATCTCTGTATGCTTTAGATGCTGGCATTTTTTACTCTAACCAATCAATTTAAAAGCCAAAGCACTTTAGTTTCACTCCAAAACAAACTCCCTTGCATGCATAATAGGATGTAACAACGCCTGTGATATGAACCATTTTGCCAAATCCCGTTTAGTAGTAAAAATTACTTCATTTGCGTCATAACTGGGCACGTATAGTCAGTTTTTGCGGTGCCAATGATTATTTGAAATCAAATTTTATGCAGATAAGTATAGCCTTTACAATTAAATTGAAAAGTAAATGCATTCTTATTTTCATGTCACAAGATCCTATCCAATTTTCAACCAATGTGATTTGAATTAGAAACTAAAATCAAGGAGATAAAATATACATGGATGAATGCCATACGCCGACAAACATTGAAGGGGCGAGATTGATTTAACTGTATTGCATTGCTTCTAATTATTTCTTGATCGTTGATTTCAATAATTAGCTTGGCATTCTCAAATAGGACACGCCTTCGACGTAATAAGTAATATTTTTTTAGAATAAAAGCAAAGTAAAAATAAGTAACATTTTTATATAATGATATTTCTTTTGCTTTAATAAGTCATTATTAAATTTTTTTTAAATAAATAAATGTTATTTGATGTACATCCATACATTATAATACATTAGCATATAAAGATAATATAGGGATTTAATTTTACACAATTAAAATAGTAAAAATTTAAATTAAATCTTAAACTATTTCACATTCTTTCTTTTTTTTTCCAAATTTTATTAACTTCAAAACATAGATAAATACAAAAAAGAATTAAATTAAAATAACTAAAATTATTATAAATATTAATTAAATTGGAAAAATATCAAGGTATTGAAAAAATTGGATGGAGAGCGACGATTCCTTTGGCGAGGGCTTTGCAGCCTGCGGCCTAGCCATGACTACATGTTCTTTCCTTCCTTTGCATGCGTGTTCTTTATGCACATCGGTGTTGGGTGTTTGGAGCTACTTGTGGGGGGAGTTTCAATGTGTATAGGGGTGGAGTATTATGTTTCTTTGAGTTCATTTTCTCTTTGCTTGTTTGTGATCTTCCTTGGTTAGTGCACGGGTGTGTCAGCTGCTTGTATGAAGGCTTTTTTTTCCTTTGCATTGGGCATTTTCATTGTTTTTCACTTGGTTGGCGTTGTTCTCTTTCGCCTGGGGGAGGTTTCTTCATTTTAGTATGGCTACTCTCGATGAGGGTATGTAAAGGATCGGTGGCCTCCGTTTACAAAAAATAAGTGGGTGTTTGGAGAGATCATAAAAGCGTTTGATTCTGGTTATTCAACCTGAATCCATTGTTGAAGATGTGGAGTACTATACCAAACATGTGTTGATATGCAAATTCATGTGGTTGTGAGTTTTGATCCCCTTTCTTGATTCTTAGGTTCATAGAACTGGGAACCCGAAAGGAGATTTTGAGTTAATGTTGGCGGCTAATAATTTCTTTCTAGTGGATTTTTCATGTGTGGCTGAAAGAAATCAAGCGTTTGAAGGGGGCCCTATTTCTACAATGAGTTGGGCCTCTTTATTAAGCCATGGCACGTAGGCTTCAACTATGTTGAGGAACTCCCTTCTAGGGTTCCAGTTTGGGTGTGTCTCCCTCGCTTGCCTCTGGAATGTTGGCGCAGTGATATTTTGCAAACGATTGCTCTCTTGCTTGGTAAACCTATTAGGCCCTCTCAACAGACATTGACTAAATAGGTCCTCTCTTATGTGTGTGTCTATGTTGAGATTGATTTGAATAAGCCATTGCTGAACTCGGTGGAAATGAGTATTGGGTCAACTTCTTGGACCCAGTCGCTTGATTATGAGACCCTGCCTTTTCGTTGTCGTATATGTCATGAGTATGGCCACCTTCAACAAAATGGTCCTAAATTTGTCGTTGTTGTTGGTTCAGCTAATACTCCTCATCCTGTTTTGAAGTTGGATAAGGGTAAGGCTCCTCAACAAGGGGTGGTGGCGAATAAAGATGGATTTGTTCCGGCTGAGTCTCGCAACAGAGGCAGAGGGAAAAAGAGGACTATCAGGGATAGGCAGGATGAGGAAATGTTTAATAGATTTGAGGCCTTGGAGGACTTGGTGCATGAGGAAGGTTTTTCTCTTAATAGGCAATTAGGAGATGGCCCTACAGTTGAACAACATCTACAGAATCAATCATTGGCTCTTTATTCCTCCTTTTGATGAGGGACTATTGGATCAAATGGAAACGGGTCTCCCTCTTTCAGCTTCAAGGCTCGAGGCTTTGGTATGGTGTCAGAGATTGATATGGAGCTGTTGCATTGGTTGTTGATCCCATAGTTGAGAAAGGGATTGGTTCTTTGGGTAAAAGAAAGTCTTCTTCTCCTGCCCTAGGTCTTCAACAAAAACTGCCTAAAAAGGGGGCTCTTGAGAAGCCTTTCAAAGCAGGTAGAAAGAAGGATTAGGAAAAAGTGAAATTAATTGGTGAGACGTTGGTGGAATCTAGCTTTGTGAGAACAATTGATTCTCACTTTTCCCATCCCCATCGATGATTGTGTTTATCATGGACTGTTAGGGGTATGAAAAGCATCCCTAAACAAAAGGCTATTCATGAGTTGATTTGTGGTCATTCTCCTTCATAGTGCTTATTAATGGGGAGCCTTCTGAGTTGTTTAGGGTGTCCAGGGGTCTTTGGCAAGGGGATCCTTTATCCTCTTATTTATTTTGATGGTGGAGGGGCTTAGGGGATTTATTAAATCTCGTGTGGACCTTGGCCTTATTCAGGGTTAGCGTTGGGGCAATAATTTGCCTCCCCAATCCCACCTCTAGTTTGTGGATGACACGAATTTAATGGGCTTGGAAAAAGTTGATGAAGCAATCAATTTGAGGAAGGCTTTGTATTGCTATATAGCTGCTTTGGGACAATGCATCAATGAGAGTAATTTTATTTCTTTAATACTCCTAAGCTTATCCAGTGGAGAATTGCTAGGATTCTCACATTTTAGATTGGCTCACTTCCATTTGTTTACCTCATAATCCCTCTTGTTGTGGGCTCACTTCCAAGGATTTTTTTGGCAAGATGTTATCAAGAAGTTTCAAAAAAAAATTAGTCACTGGATGTGCAGGTGGCTCTCTAATGCAAGCAGAGTGACCCTTTTGAAGTCAGTGGTTCAAGATCTTCCTTTGTATAGGTGTTTTGTTTTATTTGCCCCTGCCAGCTTTGTCAAAGGCTTCGAGAGTCTTTGTCGGTAGTTTCTTTGGTTGAGTAACCTTCTCTTGAGGAAGTGGAGACTAGTTAAGTAGGAAACTGTGTGTTGGCCACAACAGGAAGGTGGTCTTGGGTTACATCGGGCTGATTTGTTTGGTCAGGCATTGGTAGGGAAACTTTATTGGAGATGGTGCACTCATCAACAACATTTTTGGGCTAAGATCCTCACCTTTAAATATCTTAGTGAGGTGGAGTGTGTGGATGTTCTCCAATTTAGCCTTTTGGGGAAAGGTTTTATGGTTTGGAGTACCCTCAAAAGGGGAGTTAAGCTAATCAAACAAGGTTTGTTTTGGATTTGTAACTACGGCTCTGAGGCTCTCTTTTGGTTTGATTCTTGGGATGGCCATCCTCCTATTCTGAGATCTCATCTGCACTTACAACATTTATGTAAGATTTTTTTAGAGGTTGGTTAGAGTTGTGTGGAGGACTTCAAAACCCCTTTAATGTTGGTTACAACTACTTTGTACAGATGGAAGGACCCGCAAGAGTGACCTTTTGGGTGATCACTAGAGGATTGTTGACCAGGAGCTTGCTTGTATCTTGGCTGACAAAGTCTGCAACTCTCTTTTGGAGAGGGATACCCTAGCTTGGGGTCATGACCCGAAAGGTAAATTTTTTATTTCCTCCAATTACTAGGTGTTGGATAAGTAGGCGTTTGGGTATTCTAGGGTCCCATGGTGGAAGCAGATCTAGATAAGTTCTCTTGGCCCAAGTGTAACTTTTTCTCTTGGCTCATGCTTCGTAATAGTTGCTTGACTTGGGAGAACCTTGGGAAGAGGGTGTTTTAGGGCCCCTCTATGTGTGTTTTGTGTTCTAACAATGACGATAACTTTTCCCATCTCTTTTTCAGTGTCTTTTTGCTAGGACAATTTCGCATTTCTGGTGGGAGGCCTAGAATCAATTATGCAAGCATGTTTCCTGCCTAGTTGAGTTTTGGCTCAAGTTAGGGACTTCTCTTGCAAAGACTTCTTTCCTTCACATAGCTTAGGCAATTGGCCCTAGCTTGCTTATTTGGCATATCCGGTTGGAGCGAAACCTCTGAGTATTTCTAGATAAGAAGCTTCAATTATGATAGGTGTGGTCAAGGATTCTAGGGGGCTTTAGGAGACTCTTGGGGCCAAGTGTGATCTTTCGGTGCCGATGCATCTTGGGGACATGGGAGTGGTTTGGCATTTGGGGCTTTCTGTTGGGGATAAGGTTGGGCCCAGGCCTGGTCTCGGTAGGAGCACCAAAGGGAAGGTGTTGAGATATGGTCACTAGAGGCCTCCTCCTGATGGGGTTCTAAAGATTAATATTAATGGATCCTCTAGGGGTAATCCTAGACATGCAGGGGTTGGGGGTATTGGTAGAGATTGTGTTTTTTTTTTTAGTACAAGGGCAAGTACTCTAACAATTTTATGGAGGCTTTGGCTATTTTCTTGGTTGTGCAAAGGGCATGTTCCCTCAACTGGCATCAAATAATTTGTGAATTAGACTCTCATATTGTGATTGACTTGCTCAACAGGCGTCAATTTGAGGATGTAAGTTGGCAATTGGTTGGGGTGGTTAGACAAATCATCTCTCTTGAGGGGCTTCTGGACTTTATCACCTTTTGTCATATCCCATGGGAGTGGAATAAGGTGGTTGATAGTTTGGCTAAATGGGGTCTGAACGAGTGGGATTGTGGAGTGTGGGAGATTGGGGTTGCCTTCTTGAGAATCTTTCTCGGGATTTGGAGGATCTGATTATGGAAGATATGAGATGTTTTTTAGGTGTTTCTTGATGTCCCTTTTGTTAGTCTTTTCCCCTTGCAGGCTATTTTTACTTTCTGACTTCTTGATTCAATAATTTTTTAACCCTCTTTTATTAAAAAATAACTATTAATTAAATTATAATTTTAATCCTATTATTATTAATTATTATAATTAGGATTAGGATTAGAATTAAGAATAATATGAAAATTATGGTTATAACTATTCAAAAATTAAAATAAACTAAAAATAAAATATTGCTAATAAAAATTACTAAAATATGATTTTTTTTAAATAAAGGGGTAAAAACTTTATTGAATATCAAAATAGAGCATTACAATCATAACTAAGGGATCAAGCCCCAAAAACCATAAGAAGCAACACAACAAGCTCAGAAACAATATCAACTATCTTCCAGTATCCTTTTATCCTCCTTAAGGAACTTATCCAAATCCTAACGTAACTCAGGGGAACCTGCATCTAGTCCTCGATCTTCCAGCCATCATCATGCTCAAAAACCCATTTGGCCAAGCAATTAGCAACCCGATTCCACTCCCTCGGGATATGAACAAATGAAACCACCTCCATCCTAGAACTAACCTAAAGAATTCGTTGAACAATCGAAGCTAACTACTAATTAATATCAGACATATTCCTCTCAGTCAACAAATTAATCAAGATCTGCGAATCAACTTCACAAATAACCTTTTGCCATCCCAAAGCAAGGGCCCTCTCCATAGCATAAAGAATCGCCAAACCCTCCATGAGATTAACAGTCTTCTTCGCCTCATGAATATAGAAAATAAATATCACTGAACCCCCTGAATCCCTACCAACCCCACCAATCCCAGTAAGCCTAGGATTTCCTCTAGAAGATCCATTAGTATTTATCTTCAAAACACTAGCCGGAGGAGGTAACTACCTACCCATTCGCTACACCCTCTTGTTCCCATGCCTACATCTCCTGGAAATTACTAAAATATGATTAATAGATATAATGCTCCAAAATTTTATTCATCTAATATATTTATTCCAAATCTTATTCCCAATATTAATTCATAGATTTTTTTTTGTATTGTTACTCTACATATTTTTATTGTTAGGGTTAGTTACTACTGTAGCTATGGATAGTGTTACGACCATAGTTAGGGTTATAGATAGGTTTTGGATTAGGATAATGGTTTAGAATTTATTATTAGGATTAGGGTTAGCATTAGGGTTAGGGTTAGAGTTAAGGTGTGAGTTAAGGTTAAGGTTAAGTCATGCAAAAAAAATTAACAATAATGAAACATTGTAATTAACAAAACTTACATTTATTTTTATTCACATTAATAAAACTTACATTTATTTTTTCAAATCTAAAAAAACAATAGTTCTACAATACTATAAAGGCAAGTATAGCCACTACATGGCACTTGTCTTATTTTTAAGTCAAAGGTATTTTTTATTTGAAGAAGATCGAGTATTGGTATCATTTGTCATACAATACAAGACAATGAAAACTCTTTCATTTATTGATTGCCCCTTTTTTCTTATTCACAATGTTGATAGCACACCATAATATTTGTGTAATAAATGTCAAGACCAATAGAGTTATACATTTAGGTTTTTAAAATATTAATACTAGCACTTGCATCAAGAGGGGGTGTAATGGTTGCGTTGATAGAGATTTATATGTCAGTTAACATGTTAAGAAAGTGTATTTTTAATGTTTACATAATTTGGTAATACAATCTTAAAATACATATGACATTTTCTGCAACATTTATAATATATTTGTATTGCATATTTGTTTATAGTGAATTAAAGGAAAAAATTATAACAATTTCAATTTTTGAAAAATTTGTAGTCGATGATTCCTTGTGCTTGTATGAAATGAGTATAGAAAATCTTCCATTGATCTTTTCTTTTACAAAGTATGCAATATCATGATATCTACAATTAGCATAAATACTAAATAGTATAGACTTTAAAGCCTTTATTTCATCTTACAAATAGAAATTTCCCAAAGAACTATGGTAAAAGAAATTGGTAATAGAGAACAAACTTATTTTCTTTCAAAAATAGTCATTTTTAAATCTAAATATCATAATTGCCAAATATTTGCAGAAAGCTCACATAATGATCCAATCACTGGCATCTAAATAATTTCAAGGAAAGCAATACTATGTGGGTCCTCCATTCCTATTGTTTATCAAATGCAACACACACAAAAGAATTTAAAGATACAAATTTCTAATGGATTCACATTATACTATGATAAATACAAGAGACAAATCAAACAACATTTTATATTCAACTAAATTGTATCATTGTTTTTGTTGCAACTTTAGCCCATGTGACCTTTCTATAGGGTATGATTTGGAGTTTTTAAATAGAAATTTTAATGAACTCGAAAAACATCATCAACAAATAATAAGTTCAGAGATTAAATTACAAATATTTGTTTAACTATACTTACATTTTTGTTCATATTTTTGAATAATATATTGTGTTATTATTAATTAGTTCACATTTATCCATTTTTTAAAATAAAATAAATATTTGCTAATAAATGGATCAGTAAATGTCACTCTTAGGATCAAGAGATCCAAGGATTAAGATGGGACACTAATTTCTAGTTGAAATAAAGCAAAGTAGCATAGAATACAAGGAAAGTATGTGTTGCAATCATCAATGAAGAAAAAAATATGTTATGTTACTCAAACTAATAAACCTACTTCACTTAAACCCATTGAAATAGCATAATCAGCCAAAGGAAGTACGAAAGAATAATCACAAACACCAATTCTATTTTTGAAGTAAGATTGTGCCATTATGGATAATAATTGATTTCATGTCCGAATTAATAATTGTACAAACACATCAAATCTAGCAAAAAAAAAAACCATTAGAATTGAATAATGCATCAATCAATAATATCTTGTTTGATTGAATTGAATTGAAGTTGAAGTTGAAGTACTTGTATAGCACTCCTAGTGGTTAGGGTTTAGGCCCAGGGATAACTAGCTCAAAAACTTAGCTTTCCTTTTCAAGATCCTATTTAAATGATGCTTAATGATAAGTCAAATGTATGGTATAGAGACAATATCATCATAAATTAAATTTCCCCCTTTACACCCTAGGAGTTCTCTTAAAAATGGATAAACACTCATCACCTTGTAGATGATGTCGAGAGGGGCAAGATTCGATAACCAAAGTAAGTGAAGGATTGCTTCTCTCTGAACATTTGTCTTTATCACTCTCATGGTTATGGCTTTCAAACAACCTACGAGGACATACTTAAATTGATAGCCTAAATGAAGCCATCATCTTGTAATTGCCCGTGGTTTTCTAATGTAGGAGCATCCAAGGTGTAAGAGCAAACTTACATCACAAAAAAAAGTTTATTTTCAATAAGGGCTAAATTTGGTAGGGCTCATCATTCATTTCCCATGGGAATTGGGGATTTTTCGCTTGGAAAATAGGAGCTAGGTTTGGTTAAAGCTCAGGAAGCCTAGACATCATCATATGGATCATCTTCTCTCAAACTTTATTTTTGCAATGGTTCGTCATCTTCAAAATTAGAGTATGCATGTCTCCTTTGTGATTTTGTTGAAACTGGAGAATTTGTCTTGCCATCATCAGAGTCTTCTAGACTTATAGCTGCAAAAAGATCTTGGGCATCATCTTGTGCATTATCACTTATATAATTTTCCTCATCTTCCATGGCAACATCAGGTTCCTCCGTATAAGAATCATAATCCTTGTGGTCCTTATCCTTCTTCTTTTTCTTCTTTCCCTTCTTTTGTTTCTTCTCAGACTGACCAACCTTATCATCGTCATCATCCCTGTCCTTACGTTTACTCTTCCATAATTCCTTCACACGTTCAAATTGCTCCTCTTGTTGCATCACCCACCAAAGTTCTTCCTCTTGCTTTCTCTTTTCCATATGAATCATTCGTTCTTCATTAGCTTTTCATTTTGGTTCATTAGCCAAGACAAGTTGGCGTGCTACTTTAATTGTTTCTTTTGCTTTAAGCCAACCATCTATTTTCAGTTCCATGTTGCCAAGCATACATAAAGCATTTAATGAGTTTTTATCCACCTTAAGTGCATCCCCAATCAATTCTAAGCTTGGTGCATTGTAGAAACAGATTCCAAGAGAAGATGATGCATACAACGATGATGGATAAGCTACCTCAAAATTTTAGTCAATCAAATATGCTTTGTCCCTTCCAAATCCATTTGACATAGTTAAATGAGATCTTATCAAAAACCTCAAACGAATCATCTATATGTTATCTTTTCATTTTTCCTCTTTCTTGTTTTTTATGGGAAACCTATTTTAGTCTTTATTTTAGAACATTTTATGTGTCCTTCAATGTATTATGCTTTATCTTTCTATCAAATTCTAGATTAAAAGAACCTATAATTGAAAATAGATTAATTCATCTATTTTTATTTTACAGTCCCAAATAGGTGGATTAAATTATTTTGCTGTTAAGAAAATCTTGTACAATGTAATGTGCCCTTTTCGAAATGAAACCAAGTTGAAACTCAAATGCTCATCATTCATTTCCCATGGGCCTTGGGGATTTTTCTCTTGGAAAATAGGAGAATAATAATAACTCAAGAGGATCTTAATTTCATAAAAGGGGCCACTTAAGTGTTGGCACAAAGACTAGGAAATTTTTATGTTGCAAATGGGGCAGCCATTGTGCTAGTTGAAAGGGGTCAATTTGATATTGCAAAAGAAATTTTTACATAGGTACAAGAAGCTGCTGCAAGAAACATCTTTGTTCAAATGCCTGATGTGTGGGTAAATCTAGCACATGTTTAATTTGTACAAGGACAGTTTGCGCTTGCAGTGAAAATGTTTATGCTGCAAATGGGGCAACCATTGTAAAGTGTTAACACAAAGACCAAGAAATGTTTATGCTGCAAATGGGGCAGCCATTGTGCTAGTTGAAAGGGGTCAGTTTGATATTGCAAAGGAAATCTTTACACTGGTACAAGAAGTTGTTGCAGGAAACATCTTTGTTTAGATGCCTGATGTGTGGGTAAATCTAGGACATGTTTACTTTGCACAAGGACAGTTTGCGCTTACAGTGAGAATGTATCAAAATTATTTGAGGAAATTCTATTTTGGCACAAACGCCCAAATTTTATTATATTTAGCTCGAACACATTATGAAGTAGAATAGTGGCAAGATTATAAAAGAACATTATTAAGAGCAGTAGATTGTAATGAGTGTTTCAAATCTATGTTTAATGTAATGAGGGTTTCAAATTACCTTTGAATTTGCTGTAGAGGGTGTCCCCAAATCTGACTTTTCTACAAAGGGCCTCGGCAAATTCAAATTCGTTGAAGCAAATTTTGAATTCCTTGCCCGCCTTTTCAGAAGTCTCCAGGTCCTCTCCAAATCTTATCGCCCATGCAAGTAGCTGCTATAACTAATCAAAACACTTCAGTGCCAAGTAACGAATGAACCGAAGTCTGCAATGAGGTCTGCAATGAACAAATACAGTGAGGTCTGCAATGAACGTGAATAATCATGCCAATACATAGCGCTCAATACATTGCGCCAATAATTGGCTGAATTTTTTTTTTAGTGCTGTCATTTTTAGTTGTCGTGACTATAATTTTTAGTCACGTAGTCATTTATTTGCCAAATTCTACTAGTGGAAAGAATTAATTTGGGAAAGCTATAGATTATTGCTTAAATATTTAGCTTATTACAGCAATAGTTTTGTCAGTATCCCAACAATAAAAAAATGGACAGAAACCTAATCCCATGATTAATGATGAACAACATATAGCTTAAGTTACAGTATTATTTATCTTTGAAACCTAACAACTCCCAATCTCTCATTCAACTCAGTAACAACAATATTGTTTAATTTTAGAGAAAATAATCTTCTTTTGAGCACACTTTCAACATGGTGGGAGATGGATGACTATTCAAGAAAAAGATGTTTTATTATTGTTAAAAAAGTTATGTTTAAACATTCTTGGCATTTGAGTGTCATTTATCTACAATAATTTGGCCCAAAATATATGAAGATCATTCATCTAACCCAAGTTGATCAACCTTTATTTGAAATCTAAAAATAAGTTATGACCTTTTAGTATACATATTCTTATTATACTGTTGTAATAGTTATCTTAAATTGGTAAAAACATATGAAGATCGTTCATCTAACACAAGTTGATCAACCTTTATTCAAAATTTGAAAAAAATTATGACCCTTTACTATACAAATTCTTATTATAGTGTTGTAATAGTTGTCTTAAATTGGTAAAAACATGTGAAGATTCAAAACAATATGATCAACATTTATTCTAAATCTAAAAAGAGATCATGACCTTATACTAGATACAAATTCTTATTATAACATTGTAATGGTTGTTTTAAATTTTCATCCAAAAATACCAAATCAAACCAAATTGGTAACTCACAACTATACAAGTAAGGTGGTTTAACAATTATAATAATAGGCATAACAAGAACATGGGAGTCCTTAATGTAGATAAATTATGTCATTGTAATGTTTGTATTAAATGTTCATACAAAAAAAACAAATTGGTAACTCACAACTAGACATTGCAAGTACAATGGTTTGATGATTCTAATAACATTCATGCTAAGAGCATGGAGAATCCTTAGTGTAGATACACCTTTATTTTCAGTGGATGCAATAATTGTCTAAAATCCTTCAACTGGGATTGGGGTTGAGGGATCTTATTAATACCTCATTTTCTCTTCTCATAATTTATTTTTTTCTGTCTTTTCTATTGTAGAATGAAACCTTACCACCAAAACCTCCACATACAAACGTGATATTTTATGCTCACTTACAAATTGCAAACCTTGAAAGCGAGCAAGAAGCTCATCATAATTATTTGTCCGTTTTAATAATTTGAATGTCATTATCTCAAATTATTCCATCCTATTCTTGTGGAAGTTGGTGATTTGTTGATTTTGCTTAATGGTGCCTATCTTCGCTTTGTGGATCACTTTCTCAATGTTGCCTATCCATGTGCCTTGTGTTGGTTGTTTACATGATACCTTCTTAGCTTGTCATTTCTATCATCATAAAGACTAGCACTTACACTAGGAGGGGGTGCAAGGAATGCATTGATAGAATAATATATCTAGTTGAAAATGGTAAGGCACTATTTTGTATTGTCCAAAACTATGGAGTAATCCAACTCGATACTAAACAACAACATGGATAACTCCATTGATTATTGTTATATAGTATTTCTTATTGTTTTAGAATTGTTTCTAGCTTTTTTGTTTCAATCTATGTTACATGGGGACCTCAGAAATGTCTACAAAACAAAGGACTTGCATCATATGCGACAAAGAGTGCAAAATTTTAGCAACACCTAAATCTGGCTTAAAAATGCTTGGGAAAACTCAAATATGAACCCTAAACCTGCTCTTTCAGTCAACTTACCCATTTTTAGTTTGGTGGCATTTTGTTGTGCTTGTTATATATGCACAATGACAATGAAATTTTGTTTATTTGTGTGTCTAATTTCAAGTGAACAAAAAAAGGATTGATGTATTTTGTGTAGATGGTAGCAAAGGACACACCACCAAAATAAATAAAAGCCAAGAAAAAAAATTGCAGAGGAAGACATAGTGTCAATATTATCTAGGCCTTACCACATTATGAAAATATTACAAATTTGCATAAATCCTCCACCATCTTACAAATCTTAAATATATAAATGAACAAAAATAGTTGTTTAGAGTTGTTTTAGAGAATTAGCGAGCTCATTTTCATGGAAATTGCCCACAACCTAAAAGGACATCTGCAGTTAAAGGGCACCACTCGCATGCACCTCAAAGGTTAGGATTTTAATAGTAGAATTTTAAAAGGAAAGGATTATACATCACACATTTTACCTAGCTTAAATAGAAGATATCAAACATTTGAAGCGCAAAGGAGACATTGTACGACCTGCTATGTGTCAGACTAAGAATTGCATAAGGTAGTTGTGCATGGTTGTGTATGGTGGCGAGGAGACATAAAGTCTTCTACCACATGTCTACTAATTATATTTGTAGTTGTTTGTATGTGGTCACGGATTGAGGCCTTGCAATTAACCATGATAATAAAAATAAATTATAATAACCTATCTTATTAGAATATAAATAATTGTACAAAAGAACAATAATGCCAGCTCGATTCCCATTGGACTAGGGCAAGTGAAAAATCCCTCATTGTAATTGCAAAGGAGGAGCTTTAAAATACATCTTGTTTCCAAGAGAAAGAGTAGGGGAGAGGGCCCAGTAGTCGTGCACCCTAACTTCGCGCTTCTAATTATCCTACGTCGAAATTTCAAATCACTCCCAATTTTTTACAGCAGCTTACTTGGCAAGTTCTCTACTTATAACTAAGGTTTCAGGGCCACATCATCAAATATGATGCCACATCAGCATGCGTTTTTGTCAAGGTGTCCAAAAAGGCCCCAAAAAATAGTGAGACCAATTCTCGTGCATTACATCATGAGTAGTTGAGCGCTGATGTGGTATCACATGATTGGTTGTTTTTTAGATCAAAAGCATACATTTTGTTTAATTATGGGTAGTCAATTCACAACTACTAGACATTATATAAACGACTATTAGGTATTATATGTACGATTGGGTGCACGACTATTGGACCCCGCACGACTATTGGGCCCTCTCCCCTACTTCAAATGGCATTCTTCTTTCGAAAGCATAGACAAAGAATTATGGAGTAAATACTAGAAGGAGGGTAATTCCAAGAAGGCACCCTCTTAGTATAAATATGCTATTGAGATGTTCAGCTTGTGCGGATTCCTGATTGAGGCATTTGAACTGAATAAATATATGCAAGTGAAGTGAACAGTATAGTGTAAAAGGACTCTCTTTTAGTTTGATGACCCACTGATATCTGCGGAGACCACGTCCTCCACAATCCAAGAATGGTATAGTGTAAAATAATTCTATTTTAGTTTGTATAGTGTAAAATGACTATGTTTAATCTAATTTTTTTTTCCAAATTTCAACTATATCTATAGAGACGATGTCCTCCACAACTATGTGCTAAATCTGGTTTACTGAGTAACAAAGGTCATAAAGCAAGTAGCAAATAACGTGTCCAATGTTGGCATGCATAAAACCCCTAACAATAGGGTTAAAGTACAAAGTTGTGTTACACTTTCGACCAACTAAATAGTTCCACGCGAAACATTTTTGGCTGGAAATGTTTCGACCGAATAGGTTTCTATCGAAACCACGTGGCCTATATGTGGCACACAGAGTTTCAGCCAAATATGTTTCACTTGAATCCAAAAAAATAAAAATGTTCCCTTTGCCACTTTGAAATTGGCTTATTTTAAATGCATGGTTTCAGTAGAAAGGGTTTCGGTCAAAACCCTTTCTACTGAAACTATCTATGTGGCATCTTAGTTGGCAGCTAACTTAGCTTTTTTCAAATTTTTCTGAAACTTTAAACTTCAACTAAGAATATCTTTAGTCAGAATAATGTTTTCAAAAAAAAAAGAAACCATTTTGTAGAGCTTAGAGTGGTGAATCCAAATATGTAATTTTAAAAATATTTTTATTATATTTAATATATTTTATTTTTAAAATAATGCAAGTAGGTTGTTAAAGTTTTAAAAAAGGCTGATTAGAAATTAACAAAAAAATAGTAAAACATATTTTAAAAAATTGAAAAATATATGGTGCATTAGAGGAGAGAGTCCTCTTCAAAAGGGTATAATTTGTTTTTTGAAAATGATTAAAAAAATAGACAATAATTGACGTCCAATGAAAACTGTCAAATTCTAAAAAATTTGACTTTAAAATGTTATTACGAGAAAATATACATCAAAATTTCGAAAAAAAAATCCATGCACTAGATATTGAAGTCACCTATTTGGACAAAAAAGATAGGGGAAAATGAAGTTTTTTTCTATTTGTTTCTCGATGTCAAATGAACATCACTTTTTCTTGAAATTTTCAGCATTCCAAAATTTGATCTTAAATTGATTAAAAAAAATAATCAAAACAATTTCTAAAAAATTACAAGATTAAACTTCATTAATATTTCTACCTTTCATTAATTTATATCATTTTGCAATTCAAAACATAAAAACCAATTCTATGTGGTTAAAGTTCATAATTTTTTTTGTTGCTGGTTGATTCCTTTATAAAGTGTGACATAGGTTTGTGCTTTTACCTAATATTAAAATATTTTTGAGTTAATATGTTAGAAAATATAATTTGAATTGTGCATAGAAAATAAATTATTTTTATTTTCCATTTTTTGTATGTAAAGATATAAGAGTATAAAGCATTAGATTGTTATGTTTTTATGTATAGAATATTATTTTTGTAGGTTAAATATTATTTTGTAGATTAAAGCAATAATGATGAGAAACATATATCTAAAGGAGCTATTTGAAATATGATTGAATACATATTTGTATAATAAATTGGAGGAATCTTCTATAACAACTTTAATTTTGTTTGGAATAGAAAGTTAACGATATGTACAAATTATAAGAATGCATGAGGTAAGATCAAATACATGACAATGTGTGTAAATGGAGATAAGTGAAAGTTTGCAAAAATGATCCCAACTTCACACAAGAATGAATTATTTATCAACATTTAATCATATTGAAATATTCTCTCAAAATGAAAACAAAATTAAATAAGAATTGACATGGGTATGAAAAGAAATTAAATTATATCTTATATGCCTTCTTGTCATTATGCACTCACAAACTATATGGAATAGAACAAAATTTGTCTTCCCCGCATCCGCACACAAAAAAAACAAACACAATCCTAATCTTCGATGCTTTACAAGACCTCCTTATAGCTCTAATAACAATTGAAGGAATTTAAAATATAAAAGAGAATAAAGATTCAAAATTTTTAATCATTTTTTGTGAATAAAATCTTGTACATATTTAGATTAGAAAATGTAATTGAATGGAAAACTAAAATCTATAAATACCAAATAACTAATAACTAATGACACTAACAATGTTCATTATTTTACAATCATTTTTATTAGGATAATAATTAATTGAATCATGCACGTGGTGAATAAATGTTATAAGACTTGTAGATGTATCAATAGATGTTCATTTGTTGTCACTACCAAATTAATGTGATTTTAGATTCCAAATTTAGAAAAATGATTAAACTTCACTAAAACTATATATTATAAACATCTTTATTAAATATACATTAATTTTTTAAATGATATATCACGCTATTTATTTTTTATAATTCTATTAATATCATAATTTGGCATCACTAACATCATCATGTAAAAAATCCTATGTTCGAGTCATTTTTTGAGGTGGTCATCTAAATATTGGTCATTAACAAGTGTTAATCTTTGTTTGCGAATTGCCTTCTCTGTATTGAGGTGTATTGTGCATGGTTTCTGAGTTTGATTCTATATAAGAACAACAACAAATTTCAATGGTGTTTTTTAAGTTTTCTTTGTCTAAATGTTATTAAATGTGTGTTTTTTCCCTACAAAATTGGAGTGTACAATCATTGACGAACGATTTTGAATAAACATCTACCACGTTTTAGTTGTCAAAATGTAACAAGCACACACATTAATATATAAAGAGTTACTCATTTCTTTGAAGATTATGACAACTGACAAGGATCTATAGTTGTTTGGTGCACTTCATAGATGCAATGTTCAAATGACTGCCATTGTACATGAGTCGATTGGTGACTGACCAAAGGTCAAATGAGTCTGTCGCTATACGTGAGCCTTCTGATGATGGATCAACTATTAAATTTCATATTATTAACAAACCCACAAGGAGCAGAAACTTGGAATTTTCATGCCTCCCATGTTTGGATCAATAGAATGCTCCATGATGGTTATGATTTTCTTGTTCTCATCGCCATGAAATATTTTCTCTAGAAGCCTGCAAAAATCCTATGTTCTACTTTTTGTTCATTGTGAATAGATTGAAGTAGCAGTTAGTTTGGGATGTTCAAATACATTTTAACTCACAACCAATATCTTCGTTTAAGAGGCTACACAAATCTTGTGTTGAACTCAATAATCTAGGAAATCTAAAACCCCAATATTTTTAGAGCTACTTTTTATTCATTGTGAATAGGTTGAAGCAACAACTACTAAGCTTTTCATGCTTGAATAAAAGAGTTTAGAATATTATTGAGCAATTGCATTTTTTGCCTCTATCCTTCTTTGGTAAAATGTTGTGTTAGGAGTTCATCAAAGAAGGATGAGAAAAAACTTAAATTTAATTAAGAATTTTCATAATTATGGTCTTCGTGAGATCCTATCCTCTTTACTTCTAGAATATGAATGTGTACACTCGAGCACCTCTTTCCTCAAATCTATGCTAGTAACAAAACATGAATTCAATATTTCAAATTTAGGGTGATGCTAAGAATTGATTTGTGAATAAATGGTTGTGCTCTTCAACATTAAGAGCCTTCCTATCGTTGTGAAAATTGCAGAAGCTTTTGAAATATAAAGAAATTATATTGGTGAAGTCCTATAGAATGATACCCTTTTTGACATCATCACTAAAATCTAATGTGTTGTTTGTTTTTTTCTTCTATAGGTATCAATAATGTTAATGTAATCATGGATTGAAACAATAGTTGTAGGAGACTGGGTTTAATTCATCTTATTTTAATTTAATTTTTTTTTTTGACGGGTTTTATAATATTTTTCCTCCAAACTGTACCTATTTTTTCTCATTGGCATCCTTAACAACAGAACATAATTTGTGCAGAATCTTGAGGTAAGTCACTTTCCCTGGTTTTAATGAGGTTTCTATGTACCTGATTGGATCAATTTATGTTTGTGCATCATTCCATTCTAAAACAATTATGTTGTGTTCCATCCCATTCTAAAATAATTTTGTTATTATCTATTAAATGAAGACATTGGACTTTGTGGTTTTATCTAAGCCATTATTATAACAACATAGGCAGTGACTCTCATATGCTCTTTCAAATATCGCTTATGACAGATATGTAAAAAAATTTGGGGGATCATGTGAGTCGTAAGCTAGAGGATTTCTTAGACCACTATTATAGCAACAGAAAGTTAGGAAGCATGTATTAAGAATTGGATAATAGTTAGGATTTCATCAAATAAGTCCTCTTCAATAATATCATCTCCATAAACATCTTTATCTTGCTCCTCTTGGGGTCCAACTTCACCATCTACCATGTCATATGGAAAACCCAAATTAATTTTGTTTAGTAGGGTTTCTAGGAGCACTGAAAATTTGATCAAAATGTTACAATAACAGTTTGGATCAAATTTAGAAGAACTCCATCTTATATCTAATGAATGAAATTAAAAGAACAACCATCTCCAGGAGGTGGCTCAGTAGGAAGCTCATGCAAAGTTTTTGGATTCTCCCCTTTGGCTACCCTTTCTCTCAACTCTTGGATGTAAGTCTGAAAGGGTACACAAAACTAGCATCATCAGCATTACTTTTAATTGTTTTATTTTATGTCAGGTGAAAGGCAGAGACGAAGAAGAGGAGGATACATACCCTAATATGTTTGTTGTAGCTAACCTTCTCAACTTTTTCCACAAAGTAGGGGAACAAGACAAAAGGCAACAAGAGTGAGTGCCAATGAATATATGCCTCCATCAAGTTCCCCAGATCCGTTACCTGCATTCAACAAATCCAAATCTAAACACAAAATACAGTAAATAAAAAATATAGAGTAAGAAAAGAAAGGCATCCAAAGGGTTCGGGTATATGCTGGTTAAATCGCCCACATTGCAATAATGAAGTCTGTGAAGAGGGTTGGTTCATATCTTTGTGGTGAAGTAACAAAAAAATCAACATGTTCATAAAATAAAACACTGGAACATAATGACCCTGTACATTGACAATGAAGTAAAGCATTTGAACACAAAAAATTATAAAAATTAATAAATAAATATTTTTAGAATCGAATTAGATTAGATATGCCATTACTTTCGCAATGATGGGTATGGATATTTTTAAATCAAATCATATCAGATATGCCACCGCTTAGAGTAGATTTTCTATGATTTAAATATGCCACTACTTTGAGAAGATTTTATATGATTTAAATATGCCAGATTTTTTTAATTTTTTTTTACCAAAGGGTGTCCTCAGTAGCCTAGCCCAGTGCCCAATAGCCCATATCTTGGGTACCTGAGGTGAGCTGGGGCGAGACTAATCCCTCTAGGTTGCACGCAACCCTCGACTAGCCTCGTGCAACAGGTGAAGCGAGACCTCAGAGTCGAACCCAACAAATTAATTCGCAATTTAACAATAAACCAATAGTTGTTTCACAGGGTGAGATTGACTGTTTCCAACGTGAGACAATATTCTAGATGAAAGCAAGTACAAAATATAGCCTATCGGCTAAATAAGTTTGTGGGCTCCCCATGTTGCATGCCACCTTTTTTGTTCTTTTTTATAATAGGTTTTTGGGCTCCCCATGTTGCATGTCACCTTTTTTGTTCTATAAGTTTTTTTATAAATATTAGTGCCTATATATGCTAGAAACTAAGTCTTGAGTACTTAATGGCTCTCAAATTTTTAATGATATAAATTCATTTAGAAAGTCACCAAGGATCGTCATGTTACACATAATTTTGGTATTCTAGTTGGAGATAATTGTAGATAACATGCTTTGAGTTCTAATGTAATGCCATGACAACTCCAAAAGGTGTCCAAACATAATCGAGTTTGAATTCATAGAGGTGTAGTCGAAGAAGGTTGAACAAAGGATGAGTGTGATGGGAACATGTTTACAATAATGTAATTCTAAGATAAAATCAATATTATTTATTTTTCAAATTTTACTATATTAAATTCTATATCTTTTGACATCCACTTTAAGGTTTTTAAAAATAAAGAATATACAATAGTTTTACAAACTTTTTCCTTTTTAACAAGATTTTATAGAGTGCAATGAAAAGTACAATGAATACGTTGATATCCACCATATTTTGTAATCATGGATTAGATTAAAGAACTAGTGGCTATTTGTTGGTTATTACTTGGAGATGCTCAAAATACTGCAGATTGATACTTTGGATATTTATTTCCTTAACCATGATAGAACGATATCTTGTATATAAGATGATGATTGTGTATCTTTATGACAAAAGAAAATGAATTCAAACACTTCATGACTCTAACCTTGACATATGTTGCTACTTTTAAAAATAAATAGCTAAAGACTTTATGAATGTACCCTAAAGATTGAGTACTTAAGATGTTTAAGATGGCAGTTGTCTAAGACAATATTTAATAGTTAAAATTTTGGGAGCAGACACTTGGTAGTTGCATGCCTCCCACATTTGGCTAGGCAATATATTCCTCATAGAATATGTTTCCTTATTCTCATCGCCGTGCAATTTTTTTAATCTAAAAGGCTACATAAATCATGATCTATGTTTTTCCATTGTGAATAGATTGAAACAATAGTTTTAGGGAGACTGGTCTAGCGTGAAAACAAATTTTAAGTTTGTGAGGCCTACTATTTGACACACCTAGTTTGACTATAGTTTGATTTGAGCATTTTGATACTCTGTGTTTTAGATAATTTTGGATGATTATGGACATTCAATATTATGCTTGCTTTCTTGTTTATGAGTGGTAGCCAAAAGTTTAGAGCACACCTATAATTTTTCAACAAGGGAAAGTGGCTTGGTGATCCAAAAAGATAGCTTTCGCTCAATTCTATTAAGAAAGGCTTTCCATAAGTCCATCAGAGAAGCTTGAAAGGCAAAGGAAATGCCAAGAAATTTGAAAATTTTCCCTTGATTGGTCCACTTCCTTGCAAATTGTTGCATCCAGGTAGGTTTGGGGAGAACAAAATACCAATAACATTGAGATTTTTTCCATTGAATAGCAAACTCAAAAGCTAGGGAAAAAATATCCAAGCATTTGAGGGTGGCCTCGATGTTGTCTTCATCCTCCAACAAAGTAAAACAAGAATCATCAATAAAATGGCCATTAAAAGTTGTGCCGACCTCCTACTAAAGCTTCTTTCCTCCACATTGCTTGGACAATTGGTCCCAACTTGATTATTTGGCATATCTGGTTGGAGCGCAACCACTAGAACTTTTTGGATAAGGCACAACACTTGCTGAAGGTTTTGCAAATGGGGTTGCAAGCTAAGTGGGCTTAACCATGGGGAAAAATTCGTGGTTAAGCGAGCTTGAGCTGGAGTAGTATCGAGATGGGTGACCTCCTAGGAAGGCCCAGTGCTTCACCTCTGTGAGCATCGCCTAGATGAAATGAGTGTCGAGTGGACCATTTGCTATCGTGAGAGATGGGTTCTTGTGAACCACTACTCATGAAACATGGGTCAATGAGTTTGACTCGTAAAACTACATAGTTGAATCCTGATAGCAGTATCACAATTTGACATGTTGTGGAAAATACCTCTTACTTATTAGAAGAAATCCTATTAGGCACAACTCCAAGACATTCTCAGAGAGCACTCACGTGCTTAGGAGTGTGATCTTGGGCGGTGAAGAATTTTTCATAATGTCTAACAAGGGCTTAGAGAATGTCTAACAAATATTTGAGCACATTGTTTCCTTCCTTGATTTGCATGATGCCATGTGAAGTGTGTCAAGTTCTAAGAGCAAGGAAAAATTCCTTTGAGGCACGGTCACCAATTTTAAGACAATAATGTCTAGCATTGATTTAAGCCCCTCTCGCAATATGGTTATCAACGACTTGCTTTTGATGTATGAGCTCTGTAACTCTAACCTGCAAGGTCGAGGAGAAAGGGTTGTTAGCTAAGGCCTCCATGGCATTTCAAAGATCTGAGATGATAGCTTCATATGAATGCTTGTGAAAAATGGCCAGTTGGTGCCCATAGATGCGAAGAAATCGTGTAGTGCGATTAATGGCATTATTCTACCAAGCAATCCAACCCAACGTGTAAATGTGTCTAAAGTCAGGGTTCCAAATTCTTTTGATATGAGCTAGCATGGGTTGGTTACTCAGTAAGGAAGTATTCAAAAAAATTAAGATCTACATGGTCGATGTGGGCTCACTTGCTAATCAATGACAAGGTCACATCTACTAGCACATAATCGAAAAATGAGAATGACTGGAAAAAGGAATATAAAGATTGAGTGGATATCATTGCATGATCAAGATGCTTAAAAATTCTATCAAGCCCAGCTTGAAAGTTACTCCACATATGCCATAAAGAATGAGAATGGTGGTGACCAATATTGGGGTCAAAGAAACCTAATTTATTACACATGTAAAACCACACCTCTCTCTCACTAGTTTCCCACTAAAAAGGTAAAGTACCTTCTTTGTCGTATGCCACCTCAACCACTTTAATGTCACCACACAGAACCCAAGTAGCCACTAGAAGGGAATCAATGATCCATTGCCACATAAGAGATCTTTCAACAACATCATTGGAGGAATAGACATTAATAATCCCAAATGAATGATTATCAATGTTTAGGACGATCCTTATCAACCGATGCATGGGATCAAACCCATGGTCCACGACACAACCATGTTAATGTTGCGACAAGAGGGTGATAGCCCCGGCATGACCAACAACATGACAAGTGGTGAACGTCATACTTGTTGGACAAATAACTTGGCATGCAACAGACAACAAAATTTTTATAACTTTAACTTCTTGAAGACATAATAAATCAATGCTAGCATGCTTCTGAAGAGTATCCTTAACATAATACTTCCTGGAGAGGTTTGTGAGACCTCAAACATTCAAAGAGAGAAAATTCATGTACGAGACTCGATCATGTCATCGAAATCTAACTCTTCCAAAGAGGAAAAGCGATGTTATAAAAATTCTTGTGGCACTCTCCCCAACTGGAGAGGAGGAGAGGAATTTCTACAACAATTTTGTTGCAAGATCTCCTAAGAGACCTTGTTGCAAGAGAAGCAACAACTGGTTGAGCTGTCAACATAGATGGTGGCTAAGGCATTGTAGAAAGCCTTGGCCTAGCGAGTGTGTCATTGGCAATATTATGCATATCCTTCCCCTTCTTTGAAGGATTTAAAACCCCAAATGAAGGCTCCAAAACCTTAGTTGTCAGCCCTGAAGGGCCATTATATTTGTTCTTTCAACTTGTCATCGTAGTCCAATTTTCATCGACTTTGGAGGCAGGAGCTTCTATGGGATGATATTTTTTCAATTTCTCATGGCGAGGACTTAAATCTAGGGGCAACAAGAGGACAATCTTTGATCTTGTGATCAACAACTTGACATCTAAAACAAGTATTTGATAAATTTAAATATAAACCCTTTGGGTGTGTCAGGAGTTTCCGATTTGAATATCGATACTCTTTCAATTCTTTAGAGAGATCTACTTCAATATAGACTCATTTTTTAGGACGAGCTTGATAAAAATGGTCGGGTTCAATACAAATAACTTTCCCTAGGGAAGATGCTATGTGGTGCAAAAATGTAGACAAGGGAAGCCCAAAAATCTCAATCTAGATTGGGAACCTTAACTTCTTGTCATTAGAGACAAAAAATTATTGGGTCCACGGTTGGAAGACCAACAAAGAGGACCGAACATACCACTGACCATGGTTCATGATTGCTTGAGTATGATTTATTTCCATGAAACGAAAAAAGAAGAACCCTTTAGTCATGTTTTGGACCATATCAAGGTGAACTCCATGAGGGACCCAACTTTTGTTTACCCACTCTTTTAGCATGCTTTCATGGGGAGACCTCCTAACAAAATATATTATAAGAGTATGCTGCTCTAACCATTGACATGCATTATCTAATTTTGGGATGGGAATCACCACATTCACAAGGGAATTATAAGACTTACCTCATGAAAAACCTTTGGGACAAATTTTTGGGGGTTCCTTGTTTGGAGGAGGTGCCATTATGTAGAGCCGTCAAACCACCAACACCAACAAGAACTACAGGGTTGAAGTTAGTCGAGGTCATTGAAAAAAATGTTGCAATAAATGTGACAACACTTGGGATAGTAAATTGCTGCACCTATGATGCAATATAATACACGAATGCTAAAGATGACCACATAAGCAAAAAACCCTAATAAAACTTCATACCTCCCATCGAATTATCAATTTTTTTTAAAAAATTAATTATATTTTAACTTCTCTTATAAAAAAAATTACTACATATATACCTAAAATACAACTCTATGGAGAACACAAACCATACCTAAAATCCAACTTTGCTTTCCTCCAATTACAATTTCAAGCACTAAATGAACGGCAATAACTCAATTCCATGCATTTCTTATTATTAAGAGATAAATAGTGGAAATATCATCGGCTTAAGAGAGAATAGTGAGAATACAATCGGCTAATCAGATATGTTGGGGAAGAAAGTATATATCTGTCCACACTTCGCTAACAGGATGGGGCTAAGACTGAGGATTACAGGCAAGAAGGTTTGTAGTGGCCATCATAGTTTTTCAGTTTATCAATCTCCGAGCTGAAAGAAAAATCTACTGGTGAAGATAAGATTAAATTATAAAAGATGATGGCGTTAATTTCAGGGCCTGCCCCATCCTGTAGGACAATTATTCCTACGAACTCAAGGCCAAATTCTCGTTCTCCATCCTTGGGAGCACCCACATGCTTATCTATAAGGATATTGACGTGCAGGCCCGCAAAACAACTAAAATCTTCCCTTTTGCGAAGTGGGTTGTTGGGAATCGTTGCTTCCTTGCCTTCTCCTTCATCATTTACTTCAGAGGAAAGCCTTCCTCCCGAGCCATTGATAAGCAAAAAAAAACTCTTCGTTAGCGGTATGCTTCCTATAAAATCCTCGTTTTGATATATACTGAGTTTGCATTAATATGGAAATTTAGTACGTAAAATAGTTCATTTTATTTTATTTTAGTATAAGCCTCAGTAATTATTTTCCCCTTAAAAGAACTCATTCCCCTATACACCGGAACTTCCTTTACCATCTTACCCACGTTTTTCAATACGTCCCAGATTACAACAGCAATTGTAAATCCAGTTGTGCATAGGACCTAAGAATTTTTTATCTCAGCTAGGAGTCACTGTACTTTTTCCCCCTGAAAAACCCTTATCAACTGTATACCTACTAAAAGGGAACTGTAGAAACTGCTTTTGCGAGTTTTTCCTCATCAAATTCCTGAACACTTTCTTGTTGTTGGGTATGCTATTTTTCACATTAGATTTGTCAATAATCATAAAATCTTTGTGAATCCAAAATTAGGCTTTGGGGTGTAAGTGCCTAGGTCGATGTATTAGCACCTCAGCCTTCTTTTAGGCTTCGATCATGAATAGAAATAACACAGTCCAAGCCCTCTAGAGTCCCTTTTTGAAGCCTTTAAGCTAGTTTTCAAGCACCCTTGGTTGCACCCTAATCCCTCTGTAGCCCATTTGTGCAAGCCTTTAACCTGAGTGTCAAGCATCCTGGGTGTAAGCCGAGTCTTGACACCTTTGTCACAAATTTTAAGAATGCTAGTTAAATTATATGGCACACAAGTACAGTAGCCAATCAGAGTGTTAATCTATTTCAGATTCATGTATGCATCCGAAATGCTGAGCTTAATCAGTGGAACTGAGCATTCATGGTGCTCCATTGGCGTTTCAAAGTTTGTTTGGTTGTGTCTAAAATACTCAGTGACATCATTGGAGCTTAGCTTTGATGTTGCCCCCTTGATGTGCGTGTGCTCAGGCTACCTCTTACTAACATAATTAGCAAAGCCCCTGATATTTTTTGCTTGTGCTATGCTTCGAGCTTTCTTCAATGTTTACATCAGATTTATCAGTAATACTCTTCTCATACATGGTTATTTGTAGATTTACCATTATCGGAGAAGAAAGTGATCTTCTCATCTACAACCTCATCTCTGTTATATCACAATCTTATTTGTAGAGACATCAAGTAACCCACATGCCTTTGATTGCTCACTATAGCTGACAAACATATAACTTATACTTTTGGCATATAGTTCATTCCTATTCTGTTCAGAAATCGTTGTAAAAGCAACACAACCAAAAATATTCAAGGCACTTACCAGAAGTCTCCTTTGTGATCATGCTTCTCAGGAGTGATATTCAGCAACGCCTTATAAGGACTCTAGTCAAGCATGTAAACAACTATATTCACAACTTCCTCTTAGTACTGATATGGTACATTCTGGCCATCACCATGCGCTTTGCCATCTCCGTAACCATTCCATTCCTCCATTCCACAGCTCCATTTTGTTGTGGAGTGTGTGAAGTAGTACACAATCTGTGTATACCATTCTTCTTGCAGATCTCCTTGAAGTGATTGGAGGCGAATTCCCCTCCATTATACTGACTTGATGGGTCTATCCATTTGTTTTTAAACCAGGACTTTGTGTGCTAAGAACTGAGAGAAACATTTAAACTTACTTCTCAAGAAGTAGGCCCACATTTTCCTAGGAAAGTCACCGACAATCAGCAGAAAATAATTGGCTCCAGACACAATGGGTGTCTAACTGGGCCACACAATTCAGCATGAACCAAGTCCAAGAATCATTTGGTCCTCCATGCTTTATCAGTATTAAATGGGCACTGATTTTGTCTTCCCATTTGGCATCCTGTATATACATCATGGTGTTCATGTATGGATGAAAGTCTGTTCATCATATTAGACTTGCTTAGCACAGACATACACAGATAATTCAAGTACCTTTCATGTCAAAGCATACTGCCGTTTTCCGCCGTTGCTAGTGCATGAGACTCTGCTGTTTTGGTTTCAACAAGATTTTAAATGCCTTCTCATCAATACCACCTACAATCACCTTGTCATTGTGGAGAGTTTTGACCATACATTTGGTGCCTTGAAATTTGACAGAATGAGCAAGTTTCTTGTTCATGTTAGAAACATATTGAACATTCTTGAATGTATAGACAACATGGTTCAACATGACATGACCATCACCACACCCTCAAAACAAAATGAGCCCATCCATCTTCTAAAGTGATAGATTACTTGTACTTTTATCATACGGAACACATATATACCAGTCTTTGTGGCATGTGTAGTGTTTGGATGCGTCTGAATCAACATACCAAGTTGTTAACTCTATGGATTGTTCATTGCATGCTTTGGTCATTTTGGCCATTCTTTTCCTTAGGGCAAGTCTTTCGAAAGTTTCCAGGGTCATAACAATAAAATCACTTCTCTCTTGTGTCGTGTCCCTTGCACGCTAGCAGTGAGCCTAGCACTATAAGGATTATTTTTACTATAATAGTGTTTTTAAACACTAGTAATAATAATAATTATAATTAACAAAATAGTCTATTCTTGTGGCCGACCTGGTTTCCTTTTTTGGCTGGCAATTTTAAATGAATAATAATAATTTAAATATTTTTGGGCCAACCTGGGGTTGTTTGCTTGGTGACTGGGTTTTTCTAATGTGGGGATCACAGGGATATTTATTGGCAGCTCTAGACGCATTGGAGGGATATCATATGCGAAGTTTATTGCTTTTTATAGTTCTAAAGGGACGAAAACCTCTGTTAGAGGGCAAGCTGAGGTCAGGACAAAACCCTTGCCTCACTAGATCAGATCCTTTAGCATTTTCTAACTGTGAATTTCAAACCAGCTTCTATAGTGCTGATTTTACTCATCATTATCCACAGGCTGATCATAAGGGTTCCAAGTACAAAACTGATTGGATCACTGTCATACATCTCCAAGATTCACGATTAATAGTTAGCTCTTGGTGGCAGCGCTTTTAGAAGGACCTATTTGGTGCAGGAGCACCTAGGCTAACCTCCATGTTGTTTGTCATCAATTTTGGCTTGTACCCGACCTTAGCCAAGTCAGGATTGTAGTGTGTTTAATTTGGACCTTAGAAGGTCTTGTTTGTGTGTGGAATAAATGAATTAGTCACTAGGACTGGGGTCATCATAGCTTAGTCTTTGTTAAGCATCTTTTGCTTTAATTAGTTTAGTAGGTTAATGTGAGTGATGAGCCTTTAATGTGTTCTAAACACATGGTTGTTGTTAGAAGATGCCAAGAGACAGTTAAGGGAGTTGTTGGCTCGAGATCAATGAGATTGAGGTCCTAAAATGTAGGATGATGGCAGAGTTGCAAGAATGTTGTAAAGTTGCATGACAACATTGTTAGGTTGCATGCAACTTAGTTGGATTGGAATCCCTAGAAATCAGGAGTAAGTGCTCGATCAACTTCCCTTGAAAGATGGAGAAGGCATCTATGTAAAGGTAATGACTCGTAGAAAGCAGTTAGAAGGCATTGTAATCAGGTTTTGTTTTTGGTGTGAATAAAGAAATCTGCATTTCCTGTGTATACTGTGTGTTCTTAAGTAACAGTGCTTGTAGAAGAATTAGAAGTGTTGATTAGCTTTTAGATTTGTGTACATACAGTGATACAGTAATCTTGAGCATTTTCCATTTTGTAATCAGGTTTCTTAGAGTAGAGTTGTTGTTTTGAATTCATAAGTTAGCTTTTAGAGGGTTTGTAAACTTTGTTTTGAGCAGTCAGTTTTAAAATGGCTCCCCCATAAAATCCAACCACGGGATCATCCTGAGATTGGATTGAAATGACAGGGGAGCCAGTCACTTGTATATATTTAGCAGTAGGGAGTGTAGGGAATGGAGCAAGAATTTTTAAGATCAAACCCTAGGTGAGCTAGGACAGTCCAGTTAGGAGTTTGATAGAGAAAAGTTGAGAACTTAGGCAGGGGAAGGAACTACTGTACGGAAACAGTACAGTTTCAGGTAGGACTTAGTCACATTTTGACATGTTGAAAAGGATTGAGGCTTGAACATTCCACTGGTGTGAGAAATTAGCAAGAAATTCTTGAAACCCTAGGAATTAGGCCTAATTAGCCTTTTTGCCCTTGAAAGTAGGAATCCACTGTACGGATGATCTAGGGGTCTGAAACCCTGTGAATGTTTTAAAGGACTGAAAAGGGTGTCAGGAAGTGCCATTTAATTGTTAGGTTGTTTGGAGAGTTTAACCATGAAAGGCAGAAAAGTGACTGGTAAGGGCTACAAGGATTAGGTCTCTCCAAAGGCAAAATCTTGAGATCGGGTAAATTGAAGATTGAAGACCCTCCAAAATGCATTCAATTGGATGTGAAATGCAAGAAATCAGTGTCTCCAGCTCCCCTGCAAGCAGTTCAAGCAAGATGATGAAGTTGGCACTTAGATTCTTCTGAGTCCAAGAGAGAGTAACCAGTTTCAAAGGAGGTGTTGGTCTTCCAAAGGTAAAGCACAAGTGGAGAACTCTTTGAGAAGAGTTGGAGCAGGACTAGGATAGTCATCTAAGCTCAACAAGAACCCATTGGTAGCAGGTTCCAAGAAGGAGACAGTGAAAAGGTCTTCTAGGAGATTGTGCAAGCAACCTTTTAGGTTCACCATACACCACTATTTGTACTGCAGCAAACTGATTTCAAGGGCTAATAAGGGAGAATGCAACGAATCCATGCCTGCAACAAAGCACTCAGCTTTACCCCAGTCCAAGATCATTCGAGAGGAAGTCTGGAGCAACCGCAGCCCTATTCCTTACACCCAGAAATTCATATATTTCATCAGATCAGGACCAGCACAGCAGGAGACTGTGACCAGGTGTGCAGTGAATATATCCCAGACATCAAGAACTGCTGCATAGTCTGTATTTTGAGGGTTTTACTGTGACCAGGGCAAGTGGGAGGCAAACTCAGATCCTATTCGGTATCTGCTCATAACGCACCATCATCCATAGGGGGATTGCCATTGTCTTTGGGACTGAATCTTCTATAGGCATCATACTTACCAGATTTGAAACGACACCTGTAGATGTCTTTGTAAGTGAGTGCACAAATATTGTATCTGAATTATATTGAATATAAATGATGATTTCTCAGACCTGTATGTTGCTCTGCTTTGTTTCTATCTAGTAAACTGTATTTGGTGTTCAAATTTCCTGCTAGAAGTGATTTCACTGATTGGAATTTCTGAGTTTGTTTAAGACCTGAATGCACTATGATTTAACCTAGCAATCCTGAATCACAACCAATTGATGGGCTAACAATAACATTATGAAAGTGTCATCAGTCCTGTTTTCAAATAGGAGACAGTCTAGGCTTCTTACATTGGTATCAAAGCTATTGCATCCTGCCAGCCTGTGTTTGTAATGTAAATTCATGAGCTTGAGTGACAGAGAATTAAGGTATCAACAAAGGGAGAAGAAGAAAGAGGCAGCCATGGGTGACAAAGGTGAAGACAACTCTCAAGAATTCATCAGGGAAAGCAAAGAGTTTCAGACTAATATGAGGGACACTATGGTTGAGATGGTCGAACTCCTAAGAGGCCTGAATCAACAACTGAGTACTGGTAGGCCTATTTAGAATGGTATTGAAGGGAGCAGCTCCGGTGGTGACAAGGTTTCAGCTACCCAAACCCAAGGACCTTTAGAGCCAATTTTCTAGAAAGAGGAGAGGCAGTACCCGTGGAAGAAGAGCAGCTCACTTAAGGAGATGAAGTGACAAGATATCATGATGAATATAATGCTCTAAGCACTGTATCTGTCATGACATGTCTTTTGTAGAGTACTATGAGATGAAGGCAAGGAATGGGCATAAGAGGAGAAGGCATGAGGAGCAACCCCGAAAGGATATACAACACCGCTTGGGAAGATTACAATCCCTACTTTTGATAGGTCAGGAAATTGTTTAGCAAGAGCTTGGTTGCAGAAATTAGACACGTACTTCTTTTTGAATCCAATGTTTGAAAAAGAGGCCTTCAATTTTGCCACCTTGCATCTAGAGGGAGTGGCCCATGAATGGTGGTATCATGGCATGGTGACTCAAGGACATGATTCAATCACCATCTTAGAAGAATTCAACCAAAGATTGACAGAAAGGTTTGATAGGAGAGACCCAGAGATTCATTTAAGAGAGCTAGCACAATTGAAGCAAGAGGGCATTGTGGAACTCTATGTATCAAAATTTTGTAAGGAAGTTAAGGTAGCAGAACAACTTCCTGCACTAAGCTTGAGAGGAGGATAATGCAAAACTTTTCAGATTTTTACAACAGTTAAAATAAAACAAAAATAAACATAAATATCATGCATACCACAACATAGTGATTTACGCATGGAAAACCCTTTTGGAAGAAAAACCCCACACTCCAAAATCCACCCAATATATTATCTAGAAATCATGAAGATTACAATATACTTGTAGAGCGAGCTTCTCATAGGAGTATCACCAACTAGAGATTTAGAAGCAACTCAACTACTATTAGACTCTCAAAGTATATCACAATGCATAGCCATAATACAACGCCCTAATAAAATAGGGTTGCCTTCTAGGGAAAGACAAGTCAACAAAATATCTACCGGCAGATTTGAAGCCTAATGATGAACGGTCCAAATTTACAATAATAAAATATACATAAAATGTGGCTTTTGGGGGCGTTGCCCTTGAACCCTTGTTGAGGTGCGTGGTCCTCGGACCCCCCGCTAGGGGGATGAGCCCCCCAGACCCCATGAGGGGGGGTGGGGGTAACCCCCCTACACCCCTTCATGCTCATCTATCAACAATAAACCTTTTGTAATTGCAAGGTTGAGACACATTTTCCCAACAAATTTGAGAGGCTTTCGGCGATGGTTCCAAATGTGACAGAAAGGAGACTCATTGTCCTTTTTGTAGAAGGCCTATCCAAACCCCTCAAAGGGTTGGTAAGGGCATTTGATCCAAGTTCTTTGCAAAAAGCTATTAGGAGAGCACTAGATTTGGAGGATTCAATGGCTAAGGACAAATTATATTCCAAGCAAGCACCCCCATTTTTGCAAAAAAAGCCTCCTCAAAAGAGCATGCCCCCACCCAAGGCATGACCCCCCAAGCCAAACCAAATTGAGGTATCTAAGAATGAACTCTATAGGAAAAAGCTATGTTTCACATGCAGAGAGTCATGGCAACCAAGCCACAGGTGTTTGGGAAAGGGGCAAATACGTTATATAGAGGTGGTTTCTGATGAGGAGTTTGAGGCATAAGAAGTAGAACTGAAGATTGTTGTGGATGAGGTTGATCATGAGGACCGAGGAGGAGAGCATCTAGGTGTCACACTTGCAACACTTTCAAGAGCATCTAGATATCACTCTTTTCATGTTATAGGAGTCTTGCAAGGACAAAGGGTGATAGTTTTGATTGACAGTGGAGCCGCCCATGATCTCATTGATGAGGGGTTGGTGGCTAAGTTAGGTTTGAAGACACAAGGTTTTTAGGGGTTTGATGTCATAGTGGCAAATGGGTATACTATTCCATGCAACCAAAGGATTCAACAGTTGGAATTGATTCTAGGAGGACACAAGATGTAGGATGACTTCAACATGATTGGCATTGGTCAGACAAAGTTGGTTTGGGGAGTGCAATGGTTGCACTTGCTAGGAGAATACACAGAACTATCAAACCATTTAGTTGAAGTTCAAATCTAATGGGAAGGAGGTAGTTCTTTGAGGCTTATCCAACGGGCGTCCCATGATAGTTTTAGCTAAGAGGATGGATAGATCTTTTCGTAGGGGTGAAGTGGCTTGGTCAACAGAGTGCTTGATTACCAATACAAGTCCCACCCAAGGATGGGAGGTCTTACCATGTTGATATTCAATCCATCTTAGACAAGCGATCTAAGGTGTTCAGTGAAATTCCTCCAGGGTTACCACTAGATAGAGGTTTCCAACATGTGATTGAGTTAGAGGAGGGATCAAAGCTAGTCATCACTTTGCCTTATTGTCATCCCAGGAGATACAAGGAAGATATTGAAAAGGCGATTAAGGAGCTATTGGACATGGGGCACATACGTCCTAGTTCCAATCTATTTGCATCATCTGTAGTGTTGGTGAAGAAAAAAGATGGGACTATGCGGATGTGCATCGATTATAGAGCTCTCAACAGAAAGACCATCAAGAATCGCTACCCCATACGCAGGATCAATGAGTTGATAAATGAACTTCATGGTGTAGTCTACTTCTCCAAGATTGGCTTATGATTAGGGTATCATCAAAGAAAGGGTTAGAGATGAGGATGTGCACAAAACAACTTTCAGGTGTCACTATGGGCACTATGAGTTCCAAGTCATGCCATTTGGGTTGCCAATGCACTAGCCACATTTCAGTCTTGCATGAATCTGGTATTTATTTTGCAATTGAGGAAGTTTGTATTGGCCTTCTTTGATGACATCTTGATTTTTAGTAAAACATGGGAGGATCATTTGAAGCACATAGATGAGGTGCTTCGCATACTTGAGCAACATTCATTCTACGCCAAGACATCAAAATGTGAATTTGGTTTGATTGAAATATTATGTTTGGGATTTAAGATTAGTGCTGAAGGGGTTAGTGTGGATGAGGAAAAGATCAAGGCAATATAGGATTGGCCTCGACCAAAGAATTTGACACACTTGAGAGGATTTATGGGACTTTGTAGTTACTATAGGAGGTTTGACAACTTGCAGCCCCATTGACAGATTTGACAAAGAAAGGAGCTTTCGCTTTCTCTTGGAATCCTTTAGCACATAGAGCTTTTGACAGGCTCAAGGAGATAATGAGTTCATGTCCTGTTTTGGCTATTCCAGATTTCTCACTTCCCTTTGTCTTAGAATGTGATGCTTCAGGAGAGGGAATTGGAGTAGTTTTGATGCAAAATAGACACCCCATAGAATCTGAGAGTAGGTACCTCAAGGAAATAGAGAAGAGTTTCTCTATTTACGACAAGGAGATGTTAGATATCATGCATGCCTTGACCAAATTCAAGCAATACTTGGTTTAACGGATCATAACAGTTTGAAGTTCTTCCTCAATCAAAAAGATTTGAATGATAGACAATAGAAATGGGTAAGTAAATTGCAACCCTACAATTTTGACATTGAATATGTTAAGGGAAAGAATAATGTGGTAGTTGATGCACTCTCTAGGAAACCTTATTTCTACTCTATGACTGATATAGTTGCTGATTGGAAGGCTTCCATCATGCCTAAATATACTAAGGATACAATTGCTAGTAACATTTTGGATGGGAAGTTGCAAGGTGATAGGTTCAAGGTGATTGATGAACTCATCCTCTACAAAAATCAAGTGTATCTTGTACTACAAGACCTACAAGCAAGGGAATGTTTTTCATGGAAAGGGCTTAAAAATGATGTGTTGAAGCATGTTAGGGAGTGTATGGTGTGCCAACAAAACAAAACAAAACATGCATTTCCAGCTGGTTTGTTGCAGCCCTTGCCCATTCCAACCTAGAAATGGGAGAGTATCTCCATGGATTTTATTATGGGCCTCCCAAAGGTGCAAAGTAAGGATTGTATCTATGTGGTGGTTGATAGGCTCACTAAACATGCTCATTTTCATGCCATTTTCTTGAAGTATAGGGTTCCACAAGTTGCTGATTTGTTTTTTAGGGAGATTTTTAAACTTCATGGGTTGCCAAGGAACATTATAAGTGATAGGGACAACAGATTTATCAGTTTGTTTTGGCAAGAGTTTCTTCAGTTGACAGGCATAAAATTGACCCCAAGCAGTACCTATCATTTACAATCTGATGGGCAAACAAAAATTGTGAACAAATGGATAGAGGGTTATTTTAGGAACTATGTTACAGGACAACAACAACATGGATCAAATGGTTGCACCTTGGGGAGTATTGCTACAATTCTACACATCACATGTCAATAGGTATGACTCCCTTTAAATCACTTTATGAATATGATGCCATTTCATTCATGGATTTGATTCTTTCATATAGTAGAGTTCTCGGGGCAAGAGATGTGTTATAGCAAAGCATGGACATTTTGAAGGCACTCAAAGACAACATACACCAGGCCCAAAATCAGCAAAAGCTGTAAGCTTATTGCCATTGAATAGAGAGGGTTTTTCAAGTGGGAGATATGGTTTTCTTGAGGTTACAGCCCTACAAACAATCTTCCCTCAAAGGGAGCGGTGTTGAGAAATGGAAGCCATGATTTTATGGACCTTACAAGGTCATAAGGAGGATTAGTGAAGTTGCATACGAGCTAGAACTTCCAGTTAACAACAAAATTCATAATATCTTCAATGTATCATGCTTGAAAAAGGCTCTGGGACAAGAAGTTACACCATCACTTGAGTTGCCACCACTTGATGACGAAGGGAAATTGATTTTGGAGCTCGAAGTCATCATTGATATGAGGGAAAAAGAAGTTGAGGAATAAGGTCATTTTGGAATATTTGGTAAAATGGAAAAACTTGCCCATAGAAGATGCCATGTGGGAAGGAGCTGAAATCTTTGATCATCTAAATTTGAAATTGCTTGAGGGCAAGCAATATTTTGGGCAGGAGGACTATCATGTCCCCTACATGCTAGCTCTATAAGGAAATTTGTTTTTACTAAACAGTGTTTTTAAAAACTAGCAATAATAATAATTAATAATTAATAAAATAGTCTATTCTTGTGACTGACTTGGTTTCCTTTTTGGGCGGCAATTTTAAATGAATAATAATTTAAATATTTTTGGGCTGACTTGGGGTTGTTTGCTTGGTGAACTGGGTTTTTCTAATGTGGGGATCATAGGGATATTTATTAGCGGCTTTGGAGGCATTGGAGGGATATTATATGTGAAGTTTATTGTTGTTTATAGCTCTATAGGGATGGAAACATCTGTTAGAGGGCAAGTTGAGGTCAGGACGAAACCCTTGCCTCACTAGATCAGATCCTTTAGCATTTTCTAACTGTGAATTTTAAACCAGCTTCAACGGTGCTGATTTCACTCATCATTATCCACAGGCTGAGCATAAGGGTTCCAAGTACAAACTGATTGGATCACTGTCATACATCTCCAGGTTTCACAATTAATAGTTAGCTCTTGGTGGCAGCACTTTTAGAAGGACCTATTTGTACTGCAACAAACTGATTTCAAGGGCTAATAAGGGAGAGTACAACGAATCCATACCTGCAACCAAGCACTCAACATTACCCCAACCCAAGGTCATTCAGGAGGATGTCTGGAGCATCCACAACCTTGTTCCTTACACCCAAAAATTCATATATTTCATCAGATCAAGACTAGCACTGTAGGAGACTGTGACCAGGAGTGTAGTGGATATATCCCAGGCATCAAGAACTGCTGCATAGTCTGTATTTTGAAGGTTTTAGTGTGACTGGGGCAAGTGGGAGGCGAACTTAGATCCTATTGGGTATCTACTCATAAAGCACCATCATCTATAGGGGGATCACCATTGTCTTTGGGACTAAATCTTCTATAGGCATCATACTTATCAGATCTGAAATAACATTTGTAGATGTCTTTGTAAGTGAGTGCACAGACATTGTAACCGAATTGTATTGAATATAAATGATGATTTCTCCTTATGTTGCTATGCTTTGTTTCTATCTAGTAGACTGTATTTGGTGTTCAAATTTCTTGCCAGAAGTTGTGATTTCACTGATTGGAATTTTTGAGTTTGTTTAAGCCCTGAATGCACTATGATTTAACATAGCAATCCTGAATTACAACCAATTGATGGACTAACAATAATATTGTGAAAGTGTCACCAGTCCAGTTTTCAAATAGGAGACAGTCTAGGCTTTTTACATTGTGATCTCCTAAATGTTCTATTGCTTCTTGATGAGTTAACTAAGACATTTCTAGTGTTCTCTTTACCTTTGCCTTTGATCCATGCTTTGAATGCACTTTTTGTAGATTTTGAAATTGATGCTTATGCCTGATCCTATCTCAAGAGAAGTGTGGGTACCTTCCCAAAATCAAGTTTTTGTGTCTCTAGAATCAAGTGCAAGGATTCAACAAATGAATCATATGACGATGGCTAGATTTGTAAAACCAAAAGTACTGTTTCTTCATCAGTTGCTTGCTTATATATAGGAGATTGTTGACTGCTTATATACTTTAGACACAAGTATTATGAGACAGATCCACCCTTTTGCAATGTTTAAGAAAATAGTAAGTTCTTTATATGCAAGGCATGACTAGCTTTTGATGTTTGGTATTTGGTTTTTAGATTCTCCCATAGAGTGGTTGCATCAATAGCATTTTGAACTTCCTAAATCAATGCTTCTACAACAAAGAAATCGATAAGCATTAAAACTTCCTTACGCCTTTTGTCATACTCTAGATCATGATTTGGTTTTTCCTCCTTCAACACAATTTGATCAAGATCACAATACTAACAAATGCCAAGTATCCTAAGACTTCATAGGCTATAATTTGTTTTTGGCTAGCATTTGAGAGTTGGGAAAAAGTAATGTCTAGATTCTTGTTGTTGACAGGATAGAGCCTATCCAATCCCATTAGGTTTACTTAATAGGATTTGATCAACTCTGTCCTGCCAATCCAATTTGTAATGAATTAACTTGCACAATAGAAGAATATGATAGGAAATATGCTGCAAATGCTTGATAATAACTAAGAATAACAAGCCACTTCGAGGGGGAAAACTTCCAAATATCTCCAATGAGAACACAATTTGCCATGTGATCATGATATAAGACTCACTACCTCCTATATATACCTTTTTTATGCCTAGGATATCACCCATGTCGACTTAGATAACCCCATATAAGCCTTAGGCCGACGTAATTAATTAATTAACAATATAATAATGATAATATGACTTAATGAAGGGTTAAGATAGCCACAAGTCGACTATTCATAACCCTATGTACACTAATATTAAGGGTATAGCACAATCCCATTAGGTTCACTTAATAGGATTGGACCGGCTCTTTCTTGCCAACATTAGGAATCCAAAAGTGGGTAATAATGAATACTGCTTTTATGCGTGATTATAAAATTCTTTAGAAGTTCTGCAATTGTGTAGGCCACCCTTTTGGTTTTATAACCTAATTGGATTGGATTGGCTCTATCTTGCTAACATCACCCCCTGATTTAAACTGTCTTGTCCTCAAGACATGTTAGCTTTGTCTTGCCAACATTTGCATCTTAGAACACAAACTAGATTGTGAGGATATGGAAACAATTAATGTGGGGACTCAGTGGGACTGGACCGAAACAAATTTGAAACTTCTAAAAACCTGACACAAATGTGTAGAAAACAAATTTTCAAATTCCCAAGAGCAAGTGGGTTGGCTGAAGGCCACTATAAGATACCCCTCGTTCAAGGGGTGATGTTTAGATAGCACCCTAAATATTTAAATTGCACCATTTTAAAAATAAAAAATGCTGCTCTAAAATTAAAGTTCAAACTTTAATAAACTTGGAGAAATGGGTAAGATATCGACATAATCAAATGAATAAATGAGGACGTTGTGCAACATTTGATCCACAAGTTTAAACAAGCTTTGCACTCAGTTCTTACCCCAATGTCTTGACTGGTTTCTTTCACAATTCCTTCAGCCTCTTGTGCAACTCCTATTATTGCTGTTGCTATGCCTCAACACTCTTTTGTTGAAGAGCCAGTGTGATTGCACTCAAAGTTGGAAAACTCGGACTTGGCGCGGACTCGCAGCCCAAAAATAGGACTCGAACTCGGACTCGGGACTTGGCACGAACTTGGAAAAAAAACTCGGCTAAGACTCAGCAAAAAAAAAACCGTAGTTTTACAAAAAAGAAGAAGAAATTAATGCATTTAGAGAACATAAGAGCCTAATTTGATTATGAAACACTCATAATTCAAATATTACACGTGTCATATGATCATCAAACACTCAATAATTGAAATTTCGTCATTCATATTCAGTTTCAAACTTTCAAATGAATAACAACATCATAAGTTTATAAATGTTACATGTAATCATATGTCAAAAAGAGGAAAACATTAACAACCAAATATAATCTATGTTTTTCTCTTTCCCCTCCTAATGGTACTCAATTTTGAAGGCCTAGAACTAGTAGGTGCTATAGTATCCAAGTGAGGAGATTGATGAGTGGTTTCTTGATCTTCAAAAGTGTCTTTGTCCTCCGCCATGGCATCCAATCCTGCCACTTCTTCTTCTGCTACTACTCTCTCCAATTCAGCAAGATCCTCATCAGTAAGGAAGACATCAACATCATCATTTTGTTTATCAACAGTCCATTCACCATATGGATCAATATCATCCAAGTCGATGGACTCATGTGAAACACCCTCCACCTTTCTAGTTCGAAGGCGAAGGTTGTATTGAACAAAAACTAGATCATTTAGGTGCTGCTGGGTGTAAATTTTAATCATCAGATTGTATGCACAAAAATTAATTTAAATCAGACACAGTAACACAACAGATACCCTGGAAAAACCCTCTTCTTGAGGGAGAAAAACCCAGCCACAAAATAACACTTATATATTGAATCTCAATAAGGAAAGTCTCCTTTTACAATAGGCCAATTTGAAGGCCGAATATGAGCATCAACTAAGAATGCAACACAGTCAACACAAAACAATATTTCGCTGATACAAGGTGCAGCCTCGAGATATTGCACCACCTTGAAGAACACGCACTTGACAATAATCAATCTGAATTAATAACTTCGCCTTTTGTACTAGACTGAATTCGCATGTATGTGATATGAATTGAAATACTGAATGAATGATCACAATGAAATAATCGAATGAATATATATACAATATGAAGAGGCGTGTCACTCCAATCATAACAGGTCGGCCTCAAAAGAATTATATCTTTTACTAATTTAATAAGTCGGCCATCTCAAAGTCGTGCCTCTTTATTAAATTCACATCTCTTTATTAAATGCATCTCTTATCAAAGGGAATGACTCTTCATTAAGACACATATAATAATTAAATAGACAACGGCTACATTTAATTATTATCTTCATGTGTACTGGGAAGGTATTCGCCTGAAGCTGCCACAATCTTCAACACTCCCTCTCAGCTAGGGAGGATACTTCCAGCTGCACAAGGCATATGACCTCAACATGATGTTTACCACAATGGCTACAACCAAATGTGGAAAAAGAAGAATATCACCTCATCGTGATATTAGATATTGCCTCAACACGATATCAACCATAATGGCTACAACCAAACTATGGTAAGTACAAGTGTTCATCACTTGCGTGATGTTGTCACCTCAACGTGACTTTCACCATGACTCTCTCAAAGGGTGAAACACAAGTACAACATATGTCATGGAGTCACACACATGACATCTACCATGACTCAGCTCAGAGGGTGGAAACAAGGGCTTTCACCTCAAATCTCAAAGAGAAATGCATTAACAAGGGCTTGCACCTCAAATTCCTCCGTCTCAGAGAAAAAATGCATTAACAAGGGATTTCACCTCGAACTTCTCTCACAGAGAAGAACTCATAAAACAGGCTCACTGATACTGAGACTCTTTCTCAGTCAAGGGTAGATTCTCCACCATACCAAACTTATCTCGAAAGTACACAAACTTTATCCTGGAGAGAGGCTTGGTGAGAATATCTGCCGTCTGCTCATCAGTGCTAATGTACCTCAACTGTACAGCGTTCCGCAGTACCATATCTCTAATATAGTGGTACTTGATCTCAATGTGCTTGGTTCTGTCATGGAACATAGGATTGACAGAAAGCTTCACACAACGCTGATTGTCAGTAGGCTCCATTGATTGTCCAAACAATCCTGCAAGAAGCTTACGAAGCCATACTGCTTCCTGAGTTGCCATACAAGCTGCAATATACCCTGCCTCTGCTGTACTCAATGCTACAGATGACTGCTTCCTGCTGCACCAGGAAATCATAGCAGAACCCAAACTGAAGCAACAACTAGAGGTGCTCTTCTGATCTATGACACCCTGCCCAATCAGAATCTGTATAGCCATGTAGCTCCAAATCTGCATCTGAAGAATACCTCAACCCATATCCAACTGTGCCGCGCAAGTATCTCAGGATATGCTTAGTTGCAACAAGATGTATCTGTCTTGGATCACACATAAACTGGCTAAGTGCACTCACTACATAGCAGATATCAGGTCTAGTGTTAACTAGATACATCAAGGACCCAATTAGCTGTCTGTACAATGTAGGATCCACCGAGTCTGAACTGGTTGCAGCCTCCTTCAATTTATGTAGATTGGTCTCCATAGGTGTAGACATGGATTTGCAATCCATCATACCAAATCTCTTAAGTATATCAATGGTGTACTTTCCTTAATTTAGAATCATCTCATCTAGTTTCTTCCAGACTTCTAATCCAAGGAAGTAATGCATGAGCCCAAGGTCCTTCATCTCAAATTCCAAAGTCAACTCCTTCTTGCACTCGAGAATTAGGTGATCTTCTCCAGTAAGAATCAAATCATCAACATATAATACCAATTTTAATGCATCACCATTGATTACCTTGAAGTAGAGATTTGAATTAGCATCATTCTTCAAGAAGCCCAAACTTGACAGGTAACGATCAATCCTTTCGTACCAAGCACGAGGAGCCTGCTTAAGACCATACAAGGCCTTCTTCAGTTTGCAAACATGTGACTCCTTCCCATGAACCTCAAATCCATATGGTTGCTCTATATAAACCTCTTCCTCAATCACTCCATTGAGAAAGGTTGTCTTCACGTCCATTTGGTGAATCTTCCATCCTCTAGATGCAGCAATAGCAATAATGGTTTTGACAGAAGTATAGCGAGCAACAAGAGCAAATGTTTCTTTGTAATCAACTCCCTCTTTCTGAGAAAACCCATGAGCCACAAATCTTGCCTTGTACTTCTCAATGCTCCCATTTGTAGCATGCTTAATCTTGAATAGCCATTTAGAAGATATCACAGACTTGCTCTCGGGTCTAGGAATAATGTCCCAAACATCATTCTTAAGAATTGACTGATACTCTTCTGACATAGCATCATGCCAAACTTGAAGACTAGATGCTTCCTCAACACAGGGAGGCTCAGATTCAATAATCTGACTCATTAAGGCAACATAACTGGAGAACTTATGTGGCCTTTTACTTTCTCTGAATGTGCCTCTAGGAGCTGCAAAACTTTCAGCCTCTTGCATGGTACGTCTGCCCCATAGAGGTCTCTTTCTCCCAATAACAATGTCAGAAGGCCCATCAGTAGGTTCCAAGGGTTCAACAGGATCAATATCTTCTTTTGGTTCTGAAGTCTCCCTCTGAATCTTAGGAGTATGGACAACTTCCATATCCTGAGGAGACTCTTCATTATCAATCTCCATATGAATGCCCCTAGATCTTCTGAATGCAACATCTTCCTCGAATGTGACATCTCTACTGATCTCGATCAACTTCTGTCCTGGAATGTATATTCTGTAGGCTTTTGATGTCTCACTGTAGCCCACAAATATTCCCTTCTTGCCAGAAGGCTCCAACTTAGTTCTCTTTTCCTTTGGAAGATGAACATAGACAGGACATCCAAAGATCCTCAAATGACTGACTTCAGGCTTCTTTCTTGTAAAGGCTTCCTCCGGAGTCATATTCTCCAAGATCTTATGAGGACTTCTTTTCTGAACATATACAACCGTCTTGGAAGCTTCTGCCCATAAGAAGGTTTGCAAATCTTGATCATGGATCATGGCCTTCGCTGCTTCCACGATTGTCCTGTTCTTTCTTTCCACAACACCATTCTATTGAGGATTATAGGGGACACAAAACTCCCTCTTAATCCCTGATCAATACAAAATTACGAAAACTCGCCAGAGGTGTATTCTCCACCATTATCAGATATGAGACCTTAATTCTTTTACCAAAAAGATTTTCTACCAAGGCTTTAAATTCCTTAAACCTATTCCACACTCTTTTCAAAAAAATAAATCCAAGTCTTCCTAGAGTGGTCATCAATAAAAAGAACATAATACAAGAATCCACTCGAAGACGAAACATACATAGGACCACATATAATAATGAATAAGGTCTAAAATACACTTAGATCTATTTTCTCTACTATAAAAAGGGCTTTTATATTCTTACCCAAAGCGCAACCCTTGCAAGTACCTTTGTGCTCCTGGTTGAACTTAGGAAGGCCCGACACCATCTTCTCCATGATAGGTAAGGCTCGGAAGTGTAGGTGAGCCAATCTCCGATGCCAAAGATCACATAGACTTGAAGAATCATGAACCAAAGCTTGTAGAGGACGTGTGCAGACCCTGTAAAGGCTTTCAACTCCAATTACTTGAGCATCCTTGAAGCTAGAGTTCTCCATCCACACTAGAACTTTGCCTTTGGAGAAGGCAACTTGATATCCTTTATCTCTCCAAGGCTGAAATAGAAATAAGATTGCTTTGATTCGAGGAACATAAAGAACATTACTCAACCTGAAGTGAGATGCCTAAATCCAAATGAAGGTAGATGTCCCAATTCCTTTCACGGAGTAGCTAGCATCATCTCCACGATGACGACTTGCTCTAAGACTCCTTCTCCACCAAACTTGATAAGTGCTCCTTAAAACCGCTGATGTGTCGTGAAGCACCACTGTCGATCAACCAAGTGTTGGTGTCGAAAGGTACACTGCTTGCCAATGCTGAGTAGAACAAATATTCACTTGAATCCTTTTGTGGAGAAGCATCATCAACATCCGCAACGGTAACTTGTTGCTTAGGTCTAGTTGGACAATACTTAGCGAAGTGCCCAAACTTATCGCACCTAAAGCATTGAATCTTGGACATGTCTCTCTTCTTCTTGAAGGGAGGTGCATCATCATTTCCCTTGTTTCGATTCCTCTTGAAGAATCCTTTCCTTCCATCTTTTCCTTTCTTCTTTGAAGCATGGGAGGCGAGAACATGAATGTCTTCATTCTTTGAACTTTGACCAATGCCTCTTGCCAACAACCTTGATTCCTCTTGAATGCAATCAGATCTTAGGCGATCAAACTTAGGCAATTTTGATCTTGCACTGATTCCTTGAATGTAAGATTCCCAAGACAAAGGTAGACCATTGAGAGCGAGCATAGTCAGGTCTTTGTCATCAACCATATGCCCTATTGTCGAGAGCTGATCTCTCAAATCTGCAATCCTCATAAAGTATGCAATCACTGATTCACCTTTTGCCATCTTCACATGATGTAATTGTTGCTTCAGTGCAAGTGCTCGGCTGATATTGTTGATTTCGTACATCTCTTCCAATGTTTTGAACATGTCTCTCGCTATCTTCAACTTAGAGACGATAGGAACAATGTGATCCTTGACGGAATCAACCAATATCTTCATTGCTTTAATATCTTTCTTTACCCACTGCAACTTCTCTTCTTCCTCCTCAGGTTCAGGAACGCTAGACTCCACGAACTCACCCAAGTCATTTTCACGCAATGTAAGCATGATCCTAAATCTCCATGATGTGAAGTTAGATGCTCCCTCGAGTCTATCCTCAATCTTCAAACCGTTCACCATCTTGACTGATTTAGACAAATGAACGAATAGGGTATTGCTGATTAGGGATAAATCTGATCACGATCCTCTCAAACCCGCTCTGATACCATGTAAATTTTAATGATCAGATTGTATGCACAGAAATTAATTTAAATCAGACACAGTAATACAACAGATACCCTCGGAAAACCCTCCTCTTGAGGGAGAAAAACCCAGCCACAAAATAACACTTATATATTGAATCTCAATAAGGAAAGTCTCCTTTTACAATAGGCCAATCTGAAGGCCGAATATGAGCATCAACTAAGAATGCAACATAGTCAACACAAAACAATATTTTGCTGATACAAGGTGCAGCCTCAAGAGATATCGCACCACCTTGAAGAACACGCACTTGACAATAATCAATCTGAATTAATAACTTCGCCTTCTGTACTGGACTGAATTCGCATGTATGTGATATGAATTGAAATACTGAATAAATGATCACAATGAAATAATCGAATGAATATATATACAATATGAAGAGGTGTGTCACTCCAATCATAACAGGTCGGCCTCAAAAGAATTATATCTTTTACTAATTTAATAAGTCGGTCACTTCAAAGTTGTGCCTCTTTATTAAATTCACATCTCTTTATTAAATGTATCTCTTATCAAAGGGAATGACTCTTCATTAAGACACATATAATAATTAAATAGACAACGGCTACATTTAATTATTATTTTCATGCATACTAGGCTGGAAGGTATTCGCCTGAAGCTGCCACGATCTTCAACATTGGGTCAACCTGTTTCTCTTCTTTGTGAATGTTCTCAAATAAACTCCAATTACGTTCACACCTAGAAGCACTACATGGCTGCGACAAGACACAAATGGCTAGCTTTTGAAGATTTGGCATGCTAGCACCATATTTCTCCCACCATAAATCTACAAAAACACATGTAAAAAATATAAGTATTAAGGAATAAGAATAAAGTAAAAAATGTATATGTAAGAATCAAGTTTCTAATTTCATCTTGTAGTATACTATTGAAAATTTCAACAATTTTTTTTACCAGGTTGTTGTTTTCCTTTCCTTTCAATTGCTTGTTGTGAGGAAAAGAGTATCCCCTCTGCACCCTTGTAGACCTTGAATAGATAAAAGAAAAAGTAAATCAAATATAGAAAATTCATAGATAGTTAACATTGCAAATTCATAAATAAGATGTAACAAATCTCACCTCCAACTTATCAAGCATCCTATCTTTCATCTCATGATCAGGCACCATCCTATCAATGCATGTGACAAGACCTGCCATGACCTCCTCATCTACCTTAAATGTGTCTGAGAAGTCGAACTTCAGGTTCAAAAAGTAGGCAAAGGCATGTATCGGTTGGTGGAGTTGGTTTGTCCATCTCCGATCAATGACGCGCCAAATGATTTCATATTTTCTTTTGTTGCTGCCAGAGTAATGTAAAATGGCCTCTTTGACCCTATCCATGGCCTCATAAATGAAACCCATTGGCATGCCCTCTCCATCCACCATACGAAGAACCCTCACCAAAGGTTCTGTCACCTAAAAAAATGAAAACAAATGTTAAATTATTACAAAATTAACCCCTCAAATTAAAAAAAACAGCGAATAGATTATCATATATAAAATTTATTTTTGTGTTTGTTACTTCAATCATCTCCTCTCCATTTTTGATGAATATGTCATCAAAAACTATGCTTACAATCCTCTCCCCTTCAGGTTTAGTGGAAAATGGGGACTCCCTCTAAGCATCGGACACAAACATTTGCTTGAGATGAGCAATGGCACCAAGAATGCTTTGCAATGTGAGGAAGTGGCTAGCAAATTGTGTCACTCCAGGTCGCACAAGGTCCTTGCCATTTGTGAATTTCCTCATCAAAACAAGCACCCAAGTATGGTTGTAGATAAATTTTGTAACATTTTTTGCATCTTGAACCACACTTTTGACCCATCCAATCTTCCCAATGTCCTCTAGCAACAAGTCCAAGCAATGTGTAGCACAGGGAGACCATGCAATTGTGGGATACCTCTCCATAAGTGGTCTACCTGCAGCTACATATGCAGCTGCGTTGTCCTTGATAATTTGGACAACATTATCAACACCAACCTCTTGGATCACCCCATCTAATAAATTGCATAAAGTCTCAGCATTTTTGACTTCGTTGAAGGCATCTATTGACTTTAGGAACACCAATCCACCATTAGAGGCCACTAAAAAGTTTAGGAGAGTCCTATTTCGTCCTTTTGTCCACCCATTAGATAAAATGCTGTAACCTTTTCTTCACCAAAATTTCTTTTGCTCATCAACCACAAGCCATGTATTCTTTATGGCTTCTTCTAGCAATGGCCCATTCAAATCTTTAGTTGTTGGGGTCTTAAACCCCTTACCTGCAACTGTAAGGGCATTCACCAAACCTTCCCAATATGGGCTGCTCGCTACATTGAAAGGTAAATTATTGTAGTACCAAAAGTTTACTGCTGCCATCCTAGCTTTATGATGCTTTTCCTTATTCCAACCGGTACCTTCAAGTGAAGGTTGTGCTCCTGGAACATTACGTGGAATAAAGTAATCTGGTCTTGATGAAGGACCCTGGCTAGCACTAGCAGTAGAAAAAGAACCCTCAGGATTCTCACCAAAAGATGAATGTGGATGATGGATGCTTGGACTTGGAGTACCATGGGGTATAGATGGTGTAGAAGGGGATCCACTCATTGCTGTTGCTAGTGCATCCTTTGTTTTTTGTCTTTCATCTTTTTTCATCTCATATTCAACAAGAAGGGCCTTTATCTCTCTAATAATCTTCACAGTCGACTTAGGGCATCCCTCCACATTTTGCCCAGGTATTCTTGCAAGGTGGTATTTTAATCTGTTTATTCCTCCTATCATCCATTTGTTGCATTTAGTACATGTCACCTCACCCTTTTTATTTCCTGGTATCCCATACTTCCATGTAGAGTCTTTTCTCATTCCCCTTGGGTTTGAAGATGACATTGCTGTTTGAAGTTCAACATGAAAAAAAATAAAAATAGCAAGGGTTTGGTACAAAATCAGCAAATAAATGAGATTCAAACATTTGCAAAAAAATAGAATGCAAAACCAAGCTAGAAATAGTAGGAATTAGGCTATTAAGCGAAGTAGAAAAAGATTTGGTAGCATTTCCCCTTGTTTTCCTTCATTTTTCTGATTTTTAATTGAAGAAAACAAAAAAAAAGAGAAGCTAAATCACTTACTTGGATCTATCATGATCTCCTTAGCTCGTTTTCTCGCCTTCTTCCAAGCTCACTTCAAGTTGCAGACCTGTATTTGCCAAAGTGGAGGAGTGAAATGAAGAAAAAGTAAAAAAAAAAAGTTTTGAAGGCTGTTTTGGTGTCCCAGCCATTCAGGAGAGTCCTTGCACGAGACTCGCGAGTCCAACTTCAGGACTTGAACGAGTCTCGAGATCGGACTCGGGAGTCCCGTGCAAGGACTCTCCTGGACTTTACTCCCTAGTCCGTGACGAGTCGACTCGGCTAGCTTGTGGACTCCCGAGTCCACGGCGAGTCCAGCATAGTCTCCCAACGTTGATTGCACTTAACATGGCCTGGTCCTTCCTTCATTTGCTCTCTAATCTTCATACCTACACCTTTCCTTATGTTGCTTGTCCTTTATGAGTGGCTGCTATGCCTCCACGCTCCCAGCACCTTCAGATTTTGTTTTAAAGTTAATGTAGAAAAGGCTGCTCACTGGCCTCCTTACACTGCTGCTGGTGTCCTCATGTTGCTGCACAATCCTGCACATGAGACCTTTGTTAAAGAGCATTCCAGAAAAGTGGAACAAGACATTCCTCTTGGAAGTGTGAGCTCCAAGGTAGTTACTCTGAGTCTTGAGTGCCTAGGCAATCAGCAGTGCTTCTCAAATGGTTGCCGCCTCCTCCTTGCAGCTTGTATTAGGGAGCCTAAGATTTGTATAGAAAGTAGAAAACTTCACCAGCAATGGCAGTGACCAGAATTATGAAAACCAATGGAGCTACAACCTTGCATTCAAAAGCTTCTCAATAGCGAGGCTTTGATACCATATCAAAGCAATTGATATCTGGCAGGAAACTTTGTGCCTCGGAAAACTTTTGTGGTTCAGATACCTGAAAAAATCAAAAGATAGAGCAAAAAGAACATGCTCAATAGTTGAAATAGTAATCTGGTTTCCTTCTGTTTGAGGTCCTTCATTTGAAGGATGAAATTCATCCTCATTTACACCTTTCAAAGCGGAATAATACTACTTGGGCCTTTTAATGTGTCTCAGGTGAATGTCGTGAAGGTAATATCTCAAGAGGAGCTTTATTTGGAGTAGAAAGACCTTTAGTCCTGTTCCTCTGATAGACAATTGGAGGAGAACCAACCTAAGTTGATGCATAGGTTGATCCGATGAACTAGGGGGTTCATCTTTCAAAAGTACCATAACACTAGATTTGGGAAATCCATTGACAACCTATTGAACACATGAAACACATGGCTCTTTTAGATAGTGTTAAAAGCAGTTGTTGGCTCTTTGATTCAGGGGCATTTACTTGGGCCTTTGATGTGTCTCAAGTGAATGTTGTGAAATGTAATATTTCAAGTGGAGCTTTATTTGGAGTGGGAAGATCTTTAGTCCTTTGTTTCTGATAGACAAGTGGAGAAGAACCAACCAAGTTGATGCATAGGTTGACCTGATGAACTAGGAGGTTCATCTTTCAAAGGTACCATAACATTAGATTTAGGAAATCCGTTGACCACCTATTGAACACATGAAAAATATGGCTCTTTAAGATAGTGTTAAAAGCAGTTGTTGGTTCTTTGATTCAGGGGCATCTAGACAATTCATATGTCAAAAGTATTGATATGTGATAGTCACATGGATTTTGTTTTGCTTGGCGATAGCAAGTCACATATAATTGAAGGGATAGGTGATGTTATAATTGCATTCAATAATGAAATCAAACTATTAATACAAAATGTTAGGTATGTTTGAGGTTTGAACTAAAAATTGCTCTCTATTAGCTAGATTACAGAAAATCATCACATTGTAGTTCAATTTTGTGGGAAAGAATGCATTGTTTGCGATGTAAACCAACATAAATTAACATTAGAGGAGCAACTCATAAATCTGAGGAGATCAAGATAGAAATTAGTATTGTGACACTATTGATAGATGTACCTTCCAATTCATGGGGTGTTCCAATGCATCGACCTTTGGGTGGGTCTTCTCCACCTATGCAATAACAATGCAGAACTGAAGGTGTCTCCATTGCAGCTAAGATTAACCCATAAAGAGTTTGTCTCCAGTTGAGACTTGTCTCTGTAGCACTCACTTCTTATGCCTTGGAGGCCCTAGTGGTATTTTGAAGGTGAGCCCGATGATGAATTAGACATGTCACCTCAGAAGACAGGAAAACCAATTGATAACTCTTTTGGAAGGCATGTTCATTATATTCTTTTTGCGATCTTTCTCATGTGCCTATTGTCATGAAGGTAGCTTGTGCAGATAATTCTCTCCATTTCTACACATATCAGGGATCATATTGTAATTTAAAGACTAAACCTCTAGATCCTTTCGATTTAGTAATTAAGGGGGTATTAGAATGTATTAGAATAATGATGTAATAAAGTGTATGTTTGTACCTGCATGTAATCGATTAGGTGGTTAGTTGTAGGTATTTAAATAAAGTAGTTGTAGTTGTTGCAGCTCTTTAATGAGCTTGTTGTATTGTCATTAATATGGTAATTGTAACATTAGTGTGATAACTATAATAGTAAATTTTCAAATTTATATAATGCTGCTCTCTCCATGAGGAGTAAGCCTCTTTCTCTCATCTCATTTCCTTGTTCGTACTAACAAAAATTACAGGCTTAAATAAAAATACAGTGGCATATCTCTCAACGAATTTTTTTTCCACATTAATATGTACTATATAGGACTTCCCATGCCAAAAATTATGGATACTATGTTCCATGGTGTTTTCAAGATGGGAACAATAGGGAATGGGAGGGCTGTTTTTAGGGATGACAAGGGATGACAATTAATGAAAAAGGGAAAATTTAAAAATATATGAAATTTCAATTATTCATATGATATCAAACAATGCATTCACCACATTCATTATACGGCCAAATTACAAAACAATAGAGCTGAATTGAGAATTCACATGACAGTTGACTTACAAATTAACAAAATTTTATTGTTTTCATTTGAGTTTTCTATTTCATTGCCAATGTGGATATTTTAACAAAAGGCCAAAAGCCTACAACTACAAAATTGCAAAATGTAGAAAATGTGAAAAAACAATATAGCAAGTAGATTTATTGCTTCTATGCCTTATCTTTGGTTGTAGTGAAATTGAAGTTCAAGTATGACGAACTCCCTGTTAGTTTTTATGATCAGATATAAAACTCAGAATTTACTTCAAAAAATCAGACACAATAACACAGCATATACCCTGGGAAAACCCTCCACTTGAGGGAGAAAAACCCAGCGACAAAGATCTCTCTTATATATATAATAATGGCAACAATTCACTTTACAATGAGGCCAATCACAAGGCCAATATCCAGCACCAACTCTAGATGCAAAACAGATAATAATCTGCCCTTCCTTGAAATCTAAATCTGCACTTAGAGAAATTGGCAATCTGCTCTTGGAGAAAATTCACACTTGAATGAAGGAGAGAATCGAACTTGCTTTATGATTGAAAGGATGGAAATGACCTTGTATAAATACACAATGAGAGAGAGGTCGCACCTCTTCATGTACAAGGTCGGCCAAAATAGAGAAATATAATTACAATTAAAATATGCGAATTACAAGGAAGGTCGGCCCATTTAGAAATTACATTGTTGCCAAGTGAAGCGCCTCTTCACTTTAATTATCTCAATAAAATAAATAGTCGATAGGCTATATGCAATTTTATGTCTTGATTCGAGGCTGGAAGGAGGAGCCTGAAGCTGATATAACATCGACACTCCCTCTCAGCTAGGGAGGAATACTTCCAGCTGTACAAGACACATCACCTCATCGTGATGTCAACCACCATGGCTACTCCCATATGTGGAAAAGGAACATATCACCTCATCGTGATATCAACCACCATGGCTACTCCCATGTATGGTATGCACAAGTGCTCATCACTCAACGTGATGTTCACCATGGCTACTCCCAGAGGGTGAAAAGCACAAGTACAAGAAAATCATCACTGACTCTCTTGTGATGATGTCATGGAGTCACACACATGACATCCACCATGGCTACTCCCAAAGGGTGGAAACAAGGGCTTTCATCTCAAATCTCTCTCACAGAGAGAAATGCATTAACAAGGGCTTGCACCTCAAATCTCTCTCACAGAGAGAAATGCATTAAAGCAAATTAGAAGATCACTGATATTGAGACTCCTTCTCAGCTAGGGCTTCATTCTCCACAATACCAAGCTTGTCTCGAAAGTACACAAACTTTACTCTGGCAAGGGGCTTGGTGAGAATGTCTGCCGTCTGCTCATCAGTGCTAATATACTTCAACTGGATTGCTTTCCTCAATACCATATCTCTGATATAGTGGTATTTGATCTCAACATGTTTAGTTCTGTCATGAAACATTGGATTGACAAAAAGCTTCACACAACTTTGATTATCACAATGAATGATAGTTGGCTCCAACGATTGTCCAAACAATCCTGCAAGGAGCTTCCGAAGCCACACTGCTTCTCGAGTTGCCACACAAGCTGCAATATACTCGGCCTCTGCGGTGCTCAATGCCACTGAAGACTGCTTCCTGCTACACCAGGAGATCATTGCAGACCCCAAACTGAAACAACATCTGGAGGTGCTCTTTCAATCAGTGACACACCCTGCCCAATCGAAATCATTATATCCATGCAACTTCAAGTCTACACCAGAAGAATATCTCAAGCCATATCCAACTGTGCAATGCAAGTATCTCAGGATATGCTTTGCTGCAACTAGATGTATTTGCCTTGGTTCACACATGAACTGACTAAGTGCACTCACTGCATAGCAAATATCTGGTCTAGTATTGACTAGATACATCAACGATCTAATCAACTGTCTGTACATAGTACGATCCACCAGATTTGAACTAGCTGCAGCCTCCTTATGCTTCTGAAAATTGGTTTCCATAGGTGTAGACATGGATTTGCAATCCATCATACCAAATCTCTTCAAGATGTCTGTTGTATACTTGCCTTGACTCATAATGAACTCATCCGACTTCTGACATACTTCTAAGCCAAGAAAGTAGTGCATGAGACCAAGATCCTTCATTTCAAATTCAGAAGCTAACTCCTTACATTTGATAATGAGGTGGTCTTCTCTAGTAAGAATTAGATCATCAACATAGAGAACCAAGATTAATGCTTCGCCATTAATTACCTTGAAGTAAAGATTTGAATCAACATCATTCTTGGAGAAGCCCAAGCTCATAGGTATCGATCAATTCTTTCGTACCAAGCACGAGGAGCTTGCTTAAGGCCATACAAAGCCTTCTTTAGCCTGCAAACATGAGACTCCTTCCCATGAACCTCAAAGCCATCAGGTTGCTCAATATATACCTCTTCCTCGATTACACCATTTAGAAATGCTGTCTTCACGTCCATCTGATGTATCTTCCATCCCTTAGATGCTGCAATAGCAATGATGGTCCTGACAGATGTATAATGAGCAACTGGAGCAAAGGTTTCCTCATAGTCTACTCCCTCTTTTTGAGAGAATCCTCTAACCACGAACCTAGCCTTGTACTTCTTGATGCTCCCATCAGCCGCATGCTTGATCTTGAAGAGCCACTTAGAAGATACAACAAATTTACCTTCAGGTCTGGGTACGATGTCCCAAACATCATTCTTGAGGATGGATTGATATTCCTCAGTCATAACATCTTTCCATACTTGCTGACTAGTAGCTTCCTCAACACTAGAAGGCTCAGACTCAATGATTTGACTCATCAAAGCAACATAGCTTGAAAACTTATGAGGTCTCTTGCTTTCTTTGAAAGTTCCTCTCGGGGCCGCAAACCTTTCTGCCTCCTACATTGTTTGCTTGGCCCAAAGAGGTCTCTTACGACCAATCACAATGTCAATAGGCCCATCAATAGGTTCCAAAGGATCAACAGGATCATCATCTTCTTTAGGATTAGTAGCCTCCCTCTGAATCTCAGGAGTATGGTCAACTTCCATATCTTGAGGAGACTCTTGGTCTTCATTGTCTAACTCCATGTGAGTGCCCATAGATCTCTTGAATGCAACATCTTCTTCAAATGTAACATCTCTGTTGATCTCAATCAACTTCTGACCTGGAATGTACACTCTGTAGGCTTTTGAAGACTCACTGTAGCCCACAAAGATTCCTTTCTTGCTATACGGTTCCAACTTTGTCCTCTTATCTTTAGGTACATGAACATACACTGGACAACCAAAGATCCTCAAATGACTTACTTTCGGCTTCACCCCTGTGAATGCTTCTTCGGGAGTCATGTTCTCCAAAATTTGGTGAGGGCTTCTATTCTGAACATACACAGCTGTCCTAGATGCTTCAACCCAAAGGAAGGTTTGTAGATCTCGATCATGAATCATGGCTCTAGCTACTTCTACAATAGATCTGTTCTTCCTTTCTGCAACACCGTTTTGCTGTGGATTGTAGGGAACACAAAACTCCCTCTTAATTCCTGCCTCAACACAAAAGTTACGAAAACTTTCGGAGATGTATTCTCCTCCATTGTCAGATCTAAGAACTTTGATCCTCTTCTCGGACAAGTTCTCTACCTGAGCTTTAAATTCCTTGAATCTCTCAAGTACTTCCTCAGATTCTTTAGTCTTTAAGAAATAAATCTAAGTCTTTCTAGAGTAGTCATCAATAAAGATTACATAATACAAGAAACCACTCAAAGAAGCAACAGACATTGGACCACATAAATTAGAATGAATAAGATCTAGAATACATTTAGATCTACTTTCACTACTATGAAATGAACCTTTAGTATTCTTACCTAAAGCTCATCCTCAGTAGGTACCTTCATGCTCCTTGTTGAATTTAGGAAGGCCCGTGATCATCTTCTCCATGGTTGGTAGTGCTTGAAAGTGAAGGTGAGCAAGTCTTCTATGCCAAAGTTCACACGAACTTGAAGAATCATGCAACAACGCCTGAAGTAGACGAGTGCAAAGTCTGTAGAGGCACTCATGACGAACTCCAATCACCCGAGCAGTCTTGATACTTGAGTTCTTTGGCCATGCAAGAACTTTTCCTTCGGAGAATGCAACTTGATATCCCTTGTCCTCCAAGGCTGAAATAGAGACAAGGTTCCGCTTGATACTCGAAACAAATAGAACATCGCTCAACTATAAGGAAATGCCAGAATCCAAGTGAAGAGAGGAGGTCCCAACACCTTTCACAGAATAACTTGCATCATCACCGATAATGACTTGAACACTAGAATCTCTCTCCACCAAATCAGATAGATGCTCTCTAAATCCGGTGATGTGGCGAGAGGCACCACTATCAATCAACCAAGTGTTGATGTCGGTAGGCACATTGCTTGACAAAGCAGAATAGAATAGAAATTCACTTGTATCCTTTTGTGGAGAGATCTCACCCACATTTGCAAAAGAAGCTTGCTGCTTAGGTCTGGTTGGACAATCCTTAGCATAGTGACCAAACTTGTCACATCTAAAACATTGAATGCGAGAGAGGTCCTTCTTTTTCTTAAGTGCAGGAGCACCATTAGATCTTTGATCTCTATTCCTCTTGAAGTAGCCTTTCTTCCCTTCTTTTCCTTTCTTCTTCGAGGATTGAGCGAAAAGAACATGAATGTCTTCATTTGTAGAGCTTTGACCAATGCCTCTCACAACCAACCTTGATTCTTCTTGAATACAATCTGTTCTCAACTAATCAAACTTAGGAGGTTTTGATCTCGCACTGATTCCTTGAATGAATGACTCCCAAGATGGAGGAAGACCATTGAGAGCCAACATAGTCAAATCCTTGCTATCAATAATATGCCCAATGGTAGAGAGCTGATCTCTCAACTCAGTAATCTTCATGAAGTATGAGATGACGGATTCTCCTTTTGCCATCTTGATATGATGAAGCTGTTGCTTTAATGCAAGAGCTCGACTTGTGTTGTTGATCTCATACATCTCCAAAGTCTTGAACATATCTCTTGCTGACTTCAACTTGGAGATGATTGGCACAATGTGATCTCTCACGGAATCAACCAACATCTTTTTCGCCTTAGCGCCATTCCTCTTCCATTGAGGTTTCTCATCCTCATCGGAAGGTTCGGGAATTTCGCGCTCCACAAACTCTGCTAACTCATTTTCTTCCAATGCTAGCATGACTCTAAACTTCCAAGATGTGAAGTTTGATGCGCTCTCAAGTCTATCTTCAATCTTGAGCCCGTTCACCATCTTGACGATAAGATAGATATAAGGGAATGGGAATAAGAGAGGATGATAGCGCTGCTATATAAATCTGATCACGATCTTCTTAAATCCGCTCTGATACTATGTTAGTTTTTATGATCAGATATAAAACTCAGAATTTACTTCAAAAAATCAGACACAATAACACAGCATATACCCTGGGACAACCCTCCACTTGAGGGAGAAAAACCCAGCAACAAAGATCTCTCTTATATATATAATAATAGCAACAATTCACTTTACAGTGAGGCCAATCATAAGGCCAATACCCAGCACCAACTCTAGATGCAAAACAGATAATAATCTGCCCTTCCTTGAAATCTAAATCTGCACTTAGAGAAATTGGCAATCTGCTCTTGGAGAAAATTCGCACTTGAATGAAGGAGAGAATCGAACTTGCTTTATGATTGAAAGGATGGAAATGACCTTGTATAAATACACAATGAGAGAGAGGTCGCACCTCTTCATGTACAAGGTCGGCCAAAATAGAGAAATATAATTACAATTAAAATATGCAAATTACAAGGAAGGTTGGCCCATTTAGAAATTACATTGTTGCCAAGTGAAGCGCCTCTTCACTTTAATTATCTCAATAAAATAAATAGCCGATAGGCTATATGCAATTTTATGTCTTGACTCGAGGCTCGGAGGAGGAGCCCGAAGCTGCTATAACATCAACACTCCCAATATAAGAATCCGTCTCATCCAATGGTACTCCAACCAATCCCTCTTGTGCCACTTCATCAATTTGTGTGGCATGTTTGAGATGAACATCTCAATATACATTTGTAGTTTGACTCAGGAGTTTGTTGATCTTGAAGTAGTAAGGCACTATGCATAGCCACCAACTTCTCCTTTCATCAATAGGTAAGCTTATTCCTTTTGAACTACTAAAATGAAGTTGTGTGTGGACCAATTCCTCTTTGTAGTAGAGGAAGTCACAACCTACAAAAGGAGGTAAGTTGTAAGCATTCTCAACTCTATTGCATCCTTACCATGCCATGTCCACCATTTGATAGGGTTGGTTTGAGCTAACTGTTGGTGCTCATGTTGGTATCCCCATGAAATTTTGTTTATAATAAGATATGTAGACTTAGACCAAGTCTTTCTTGTCATATTGTCAAAGTTAACCAAATTTATCCCTTGTCAAGTCGCAACATGATTATGTCTTGGTCTAGTTCTTCCAATAACAAGTCTTATAGGGTGTCCTAGCTCGAGCTATTTCAAAGTCAAGGATGAAAATGTTCCCTTGGTTGATGATAGGCTAGGCAGTAGAATGAGGAGATGAAAATCACTAAGTAGAGTTTGAGATCATAAGGTTGGCAGATGGAGCTATATTAGCATCTTCTTCAAGCAGCATTGTTAATACAAGGCAGCAAAAGACAAGGAAAAAGGAAACAATTACCAAAGTAAAAAGAAGTCACACTTTAATGTGGCATTACTATCAAGAAGGGGTGATTCAAGTGGTTGAATGGTTTTAAAATCGTGACTACTATATTAGTAATGAAGAAACAAGTGAATACCACATGTTTGAGTTGGCTCCACCACCTGAAAATCACGTCATAGAAGGGTAGGGCTGTTAGTAAATCATGACAGGGCAAAATCATTAGTCAAACACATGAATTTCACACTTTTAAAGTGAAATAGCCACTCCCATTCAGCACCAAATATGATGAATATTTTGGTTCAAACATTATGATCAAAACCCATTTTGATAGTTTCACTCATTGTGGTAGACATGATTTGAGGTGTTAGAATGATAGGATCATAGTTCAAAAACTTGGAGTTGGAAAAAACTCGGTAGACCCAAACTTGACTTGGACTTGGTGCCTGGGAAAAATCTTGGCAAAACTTGACAAACATTTGGCTTGCATGAGTTTCTACTATAGACTTGCCATGTACTCAGTGTGAGTTGCTTTGTAAACTCTTAGGAAGCTTGGCCCAAAAACTTGATGAGTTTGAGGTTGAATTGCTTGGCACAGAAAATTAGTCGCAAGTACTTGTGAGTAATGAGTATTTGGTGAATTTTGAACCTATGGCTAGAATTTTCCATACTGTAGATTACATATTCATCCATCAAATATCATATTAATATTTGGACATCTATTGGGTCAGTTTTTTTCTGAACATCCATACTGGCAGTTGGTTACATCAAGATTTTATATTTGAATTCTATTTACTTTTATGTATATGAAATGGGGCCTTATCTGATGTGTTGGGTCCAAAAACCACTTATCCAAAATCCTAGATCACAATTTAACTTTCAAGGCTAGGGTTTGTTATCATGAAAGTAAAACTAAGATTCATCCACAAATTATGGAGGGTCAAAGGCCAACGAACAAGAGTGGATATGCTCTCCTGCACTTTTGGCTTAGCTTAAACCCAGGAGGGTGTTCTTAGAGGTGATCCTAAATAGGATTGAAGGTGTAGAAAGGTAAAACAATAAAATAGCTTTGCAATTGTATCTAGGACAATTTCCAACCCCAAAAGCTCTCATTGGGTTAAAGACTAGCCAACTTCACATATACCTCTTATAGAGTTGATAACAACATCATTGTAGGATATGCAAGATGATGACACAAGGATATGATTCACAAATTATTTCTATTGGTAATGCTCACAAATAGTATTTTCTTTGTTTTCAAAGTCATGCCCCCGCAAATTGCAACGTTAAATCTTGGTTGACCAGTATAAGAAAGTAAATAAATTAATGAAGGAATAAATTAATTCTATAAACACAGGCCGACCATTAAAGGGAAGACTTTACCTTAATATGGCAATGACAAAATGACGCTAGATTAATTTGTATTAAGGGTGGCTGACCACTTTCTCTTATTTGCATATATGTAAGACAAGTCTGTTTATGATGATCGACTATGAATGAGAAATATATGGTTTTTTGGCTGACCCAAAAACATGTTCACAATGTCATATTCATAAGAGGTTGACCCTTTGATATGTGTTCCAAGACAAATATATATGAAATCGGCCAAGTTTGAGATATAGCGGATGACAAACGAAGGAGAAGTAATTCCTTATTAAGATGTGAAAAGTTGAATAATTTTCACAGCCAGCTAAACAAATCTGGATGCTACATTGAGGATGTGATAAATTTTGGTGACCAGAAGTAAAAATCATAGATTATCTATTAAATAGCAGGTACTAAGCAAGCTTTGATTCATAGTTTCTCCAGGGTCTCCCATGGATTCTAGTAAGAACTTCATTAACTTGATTCAATTAAATACACAGACTGAATTCCAAGGCAGGCAAAAGCTAAAATCTGTGAAGATTCTTTAAAGAATCATTTTCTTTTGAATTAAAAACCACAATAGTGCGATTTAAACATAAAAAAGAATCCTTTCATTTAAATTGCCATATTCTTTATCGGAATATATTTTCTTATACATAAGAGGTCAAGAGTTATATTTAGGAAAATACCCAATATAGCTTCAATGGATGTAATGGAGCAGGATTGCCAAGAACTAGTCAAGCCTAAGTGTTTAGACGGTGTGCCCTTCGAAGGAAAAACCAGGCTTTACAGAATTCTAACTGATAATGGTCAGAGGGAGGGTAGATTAGGAATTTCAAACATAATTCCTTCAACTAGAACTTGCTAAGATACAATAATATATTCATACAATTTAGAATATGTCTAGAAGGGATGGAGTCCTAAATGGTATAGGCCATCTCTGGAGAAGTTGCCACCTTATTTAAATTTAAGGATCTACTGTTTACATATTGAAATTCACGCCCATTTGCCACACCCAGTTACATAAAATGCTAAAGAAATATTAGATGTAGTTTCTCCAAGCACAATACTTACTATAGACAATATGCACTAAGGCAACCTCATAAAATAACTGAACTTATATTGTATGATGAGCACATTACTAGACCAGAACAACTACGTCACTCCAAATTTACAACAGGTGATGTCCACAGCTGATCTAAAATCTAAACTACTTACTACAGCAAGTTCAGAATGAACACTTGGTGTCAGCGTATTAAGCTTTGGGTTTCTTTCAATTTCATATACTAGAGCCCTTTTTATGTTATGTATAATGTACATCTTGAGTAATGTCAATGCTTCTCCTATAATATCTATCAGTGCGCTATTTAGTATTAACCATTTAGATAATTAAATTAGCATTGATAATAATTCTTCTAATCATATCAATATTTAGTATCAACAAAGCTTTACTTTTGATTGGAAGAAAAGGCATTGCCACATGTGCGGATGAACTTTAAAAGCCCTTGAATATCAATAAAATAAAAAGTTACAAGGAAAAATGATGTTTCCACTGGAACTCCACAAGGCACATGAGTGTCGAAGCCTGTGTGTGCAAGCTGGCTTCTCACTTTTTCTCAGGTTAGATTTTGTAGCAGTGCAATCATTAAGAGCATATAGAAAGCTCGGGATGTATGGCAGGATTAGAAATCCTGAGAAAGATACCATGTAAGCTTGTAATTTCTGACGGACTTCCATGTTGACTGAAGATAACCAAGTTCTAGGCAATCACCTTGATTTTGCTTATACATACATTTTATAAACAATATTGTTCTGGTTACTCACTCATGTGGCTTGGTTCCCCTGGATTCCTTACTCTGCAGTTCTCTCCAAGTTTTGCCACTATTTTATATTTCTGGCACTATACTCACCTCTGGTTTTGGCTTTGCGACACCGTCTGTAACTCATATTATCTAATTATATTAATAAATTATGGGTGCTTCACCTTTTACTTAAAAAAAAACACTTGTTTTCATTTTTTGTTTAAGAAGCAATGCATGAGATTTAGTGGCTTTTTTAAATAAAGTAAACTCTGATGGTTGGAAGAAACATATGTTAGCCGTTATAGCCAGAGCATGTTAAGAAGCACATGTATTTGAATTCACTTTATAATATGTCATCTTCCAAGTTGCTATTGAATAGAGAATTGACCATTATAGGATTTGGTGGCAGGTCTTTCTTTCTTCACCACAGAGGATGGTTTGAGAAAATGTTTTTCACGCTTTGGGCAACTTATAGAAGGTATGTGCATGTCTTTATTTCTATTCTGGGACTCGATGGAAATTTTATACGTTCATGTTTTTCATGTTCTTGGTGGACAATTTGCAGCAAAAGTCATTATGGATAAGTTTGCTAAACGATCAAAAGGGTTTGGCTTTATTGAATATGCTACCGAAACTGAAGCACAGGAAGCAATACTAGGGATGGATGGAAAGGTACGATATTCTAATATTTTTGTAGATTTTTCTAATTTGTTAAAGAGGCTTCCCGATACCTTCCTGTCAAGGTTGACCATTGTAAGAAAGTAACTTAAATTTTTTCCTGCAGTTTTTGGATGGCAGGGTTATTTTTGTGGAAGTTGCAAAACCTAAGCCACTTCCTTTGCCAAGGGCCACAGGACCTCCTAAGCTTTCATGAGACACTATTGAATTGATTGAGGAAAGCCATTGAAATGAGTCAAAACGGCTAGCAGATGTTTCTACATTTTTATAAAATTCTTCTAAGTGCATTGTCTGATGCATAGTTGGCAGACTTGGACTTGGAAAAAACTCGATAGAGCCAAAATCTGTAACTAGGCAAAGACTCGAGAAAATCTCGGCAAAAATCTCAGCAATTTAAAAAATTGCTTGAATTTCTAAAAAAACATTTTTTATGCAAAATTCAATGACAAAATATATTCAATGAATCCATAGATGAGTACAAAAGTGTTTTTTATTAAATTTGATTCATTTGAATACAAATTGAGTACAGAATCACATCATCATACAAACTCTTAATACAATAGTTAGCTAACTATTATTATGAATTTATGATGATTGCCTTTGAAATTCATCATCATAATTGATAAATTGCATATTACAGCATTTTACATCTTCCTCTTCCCTAGTTTACTGAAAACTTGGAGAGAGGTTCTAATCTTTGCACTGTGTTGTATCTCTTTGCTTAACATTGAAGGCTTTGTTTGTGGCTCTGATTCAACGACATCAATGACCTCCTTTGATTTGTTGTCTACCTTTCGTGTGCAAAGTTGAAGGTTGTATTGTATTTTATAATAATAATAATAATAATGACATTTGAGTCTTTGATATTGCTAGTATGATACTTTATCATTGATAAATGATATTATGATAATGATAAAGATAATTGTTTGAGTTGTCGATTTTGGTTTTCCCAAATCCTCTCATTGTAATCAGATTTCTTATATGAGAAAAGATCTCAAAAACTAGTGGGGATCTAGGAGTGGAGACCCCAATGGGGTTGAGGGGCAACATCCCTTATGGGTTTTGGAGGCAACACCCTTAGCAAGGTCAAAGGGCAATGCCCCCTCGTGGGGGTTTGGGAGCAACGCCCCTAGCGAGGTTGAAGGGAAGTGCCCCCCACGGGGTTTGGAGGCAACACCCTTGGTGCATTCTCTATTGTGATATAGAGCGAGGTTAAGGGGTAGCACCCCTGCTACCAAGCTCAAATTAAGGCCTTTGAGACCACACAAAACTTTACATTGCCAACCATTTTCCCAATTTTATCACTTAAATGAGAAATTACATATTTGACACATTTTTGTGTAGAATGTGTAGAAACTTAGCGAGTTTGATCGGCGAGTTAATTTGTGAATAACTTGGTGACGTGAAAAATTGGTGAGTACTCGTTAAGTTTGCCAACTATGGTTTGATGGATGAAAGCTAACCTCTTTGAATGTCTAGAGATTGACGGGGTCAAAATGGATCATTTTGACAATTTTTTTTGTTTTGTTTTTTTTTCATTTTGACAATTGTGATGTGTACTGTTAATTTTTTTTTAGAAGTATTTGATGCATATATAGAATGCTTTCCAATAACAGGAGTCCTAAGCATGTGCAGTTTCAATCAAGATTTATTCTAGTACTAGCATTTGCACTATTAAAAGTGCAATGACTAGTAATAGTCAAACCCAAGTGGAGGATTGGGCTTAGAGTTGTGGGTGTAGAAATGTGAGCTATATTATGTTGGTAGCTTAGGATTAGTTTTTCTTTTTCTTTTTTTCTTTTATTAATTAAAAAAATAAAAATAAAATTAGTGTATATTTTATAAATAAGTATCACATAATAATATAATAAATACAATTTTATTATAATATATTGTGTAATTTTTTTAACGTGTAAATTGAAAGAGTAGGACTCTTCATCAATTTTATTAACTTTTGAAGAAAAGTAGATTTGAATGCATTTTAAATTATAAATATTAAAATGTTGTTCATAAATGAAGGGATTTTGTACAAACCTAAATTAAAGCAAATTTTGATTAACCTTTTTTAACATGGTATCTGAGTTCATCTTACTTTGGCTCTTTATGTACCTTGTAGGGAAAGTCCTTTTTGTAATGGTACCCATGTTTTGCAATTCCCACTTGGAGCAACGTCGTCAAGATTCCTGGGAACTTGTAATTGATCCTTGAGGGAGGAAGATTACCTCACACTGGTTGAAGAAGAAGACCCATTGGGCCCAAGTTGGAGATAGAGAGAAGCCTCCTTAACCTTGACTAGAGACAAAAACTTGTCTAAAGGAAAGTGAGCTATTGGAGAAGCTTGAGAATCCAAAGAAGCCCCATCTAAAGGATCAATAGAAGAGTCTTAATAAGGATGATAAGAAGAAATTTGGCGTTTTAGTTTACTCCCATTTCTCCAAGTATATTGCCTAGGACATTGCACAATAGGTGAATGAAGTCTACTTGTTGCATCCAAATCTTGTTTGCAACCTTTAAACAAGTTTCCTCAAGGAACTTCTTGGATAAATTCATTTCCAAAAGAACTTTGCAAACTTGAAAAGACATCATTAGAGACAAGATTGGAATAGAAATAGAATTTCTAATTGCAGAAAGACAATTAGAGGTCCACAATTAGAGTGGAAGGTTAGAGAGCCTAACTCAAATTGGAGAAACAATAAAAGATTAAGTGAGAGGATTAAAGTCTAGAAACCAAGGTTTCATACCTATAAAAGCCTCATCCCTAAATCGTGCCCCCCCGCAGAGTGCTTCTATGTTCAAGGGAGATTTACAAATTACCTAAAACCAACCTTTTGTGCATAGGCAAGTAGCATTGCCCTTTTTCAAAAGGGGCTTCTAGTAAAGTGACAACAGTCATGTTGTAGCTTGCCTTGGCCTTTTTTTTTCAAAGTTTACTAATTAGGACAACTTGTTGCAGCCAATCTTCAATTTCAGTCACATTCTCCCGAAATTATAGTCTTAATATGCTCAAGATTAATTCCTCCTCCAACATTGATATCAATATTTGTCCTTGGAGCGTAAGGAGACAAGAAAATTTTTCTAGTAGGGAGAAGTAATTGAGTTTGCTTTAGGTTGATTGCAAGATTTGGAGTTAACACTACCATTACCACCACTATTATATAGAAGAACAAAAGATGGACAAGAATTTGCACAAATAGCAATGGAAGAAGCCATAATATCAAAAGGGGAGGCACCTAGATGCATAGGCTTGAAAAATGAGAACAAATTTAACCATTAATAGAGAGATTAGTGAGGGATGAAATATGAGGATTAACCATTGTAGTAGTGTAAAAAACAAGAGGATGTAGGGGAAAGATCTTTCCCATCATTGCAAAGGGCCTCCACAAAGAATTTGGAAGTTGCGAGATTTGTGAGCTTTTGCATGATGTCACTAGTAGGGTAGTGAACA
>VDFB02260600.1:98428-109021 GCA_007258455.2 Sequoia sempervirens | reverse complement strand
TTTTGTTGTGTGTTTGTTTTTCCTTTTAGTTTTAGTTTTTTTTGTTTTTGTACCCCGTCAGATTGATTTTGCCTCCAATGCACCGATCGAAGATGTTTATGACATTGTCGATCGAGCATCAATCCCCAAGCTTATCGAGGTGTGCTTTATTTTTCCTTAGCATTTTGAAACTTGAAACAAATTTTTGGGCTTCAAGTGTTGGGAGTTCCACTTACCCACTACACAAAAGAATCAACATAACGTATTGTGAAACTCCGAGCCCTGACCCCTGATTCTTCCTCTAAGTCACGAAGTCTAGGTTCCTTATTAAAATAGCAAATCAAAGCACTAAAACCCAAACCTTGAATTTCGAAGCATTAATCTTGAGACTTAGTAAAATCTTGTGAATCCTTTCAGGTTTCGATTGTCGGTGATACCCCTTACCATCTTTCTTATTGAGGTGAAAGTGTAAAGGGTACCCCCGATCTCCGATCCCCAATGATGTGCATAAACACATCAAAAATCTGTTTCAAAGAACCCTCTTCAAACTTTGGACTTTAGATGTTTCCTTTGCGGACTTCCTTATTGAGGTAGGAAGTATCATGAAACCTTGACACCTGATGTCTAAAACCCTAAAACCGATCACTTCTATCTGAATGATAAGTTGATAAGTGTGCCTTTAATCAATCCATCAAGAGATTCAATCTTGATGTAATTTTTTGCAAAGAAACAATACAATCTCATCACAGATTTTGCCTATTGACTTTGTGGATTATTAATTTAATCAAAGGGTTACACTTGTGTTGCATGCATCTTGATTTGACATCATGGTGATGGTATGAGTATTTTGTTTCAATCTAATTTGTCAAAATAATGAGATCTTGTTGGTAATAGTGGACTTAAGGTAAGATTTCATCTCAGATCTGTGTGTGCTTGACAACGTTCTAATTGTATGAAATCTGAAAAATCTTTGTGTTGATTTACTTCCTTTGAAGATTTATTTTATGTTATTTTATTAACTAAACAATTATTTTATTTATTTAAGAGATTTGATTTTAATTTAGAATTATTTACGAATTATTATTTTTTAATTAGTTAAATGTTTTATTTATTTTTAAATATATCAACTCTTCAATAGTTTTTGTTACTTAAGTCACTACACTCTACCCTTTGCTTTTAGTATTATTAGTCTTTTGACATAGTTAAGGATAATTGAAGATAAATTTAATTATAAAAAATAAATCTTATCTAATTCAAACACTTTTATGATTTCACTATGTCAAATTCAGCTGCTTTTAAGTGTGTTAAGTGGCCCATTCATTCTCATGAGAGATGGGTTCATGTGAACACTTTTTAAAAAAGACGGGTCAATGGGTTTGACTCAAAAAATTATAATTTTTAACTAATTGTCATTAACAAATTTTACTAAAAGCCAAGGCTGCTTCCCATGACAAGAAGGGGAAACATGAAGCCACTTTTCATGAGGAGGAAGACTTGGAGGTGAAAGAGTTTGAGGCCTAGGTTGATGAAGAAAGTGATGGGATGGAATTTGAAGAAACTGCCTATGACATGGGTGAGGAGGAATTTGAGGAGGAGAGAGAAGATAATGAGGGGAAGAGACTGAAATTGAAGAAGAACAAAGGAACGAAACTCTGACAGCCCCTGATACCGGGAATATTGCCAATGAAACTAATATTGTTGATGATTCTAGCACTGACTATCTGAAAAAGCAAGATGACCTACATGCAAGTTCAAATGGATGACATGGAAAAAGCCATAATAACGCTGATGAAGGTGACAAATGGCCTAATGCGCAAAGTTATGGTTGGTGTTGTGTCTGGACAAACCAAGATTACTAGGAAGCTGAAAAAGATGGGAAAGATGGATGACTTGAAAGACTTGGAAGAGACCGAGGGACCTTATTGGAGAGAGTATATCTCCCTTATATGAGATTACTGGGACTTGATTGGAAAAATCCAAGTAATGGCTTTTTTCTTGCTTCTTGTTATGGTTGCCTTGTTTTTTTGTCGTTCTGTTTCAATATTCTGGACTGCTATTTTCAAATAGCTCTGATATGGTTAAGAACTTGCTGGTATATGGTGGACTTGATAAATGGTCTTCGTAGTTTAAATTGCTTTAGTAGTAATTTTATGTTTTTGATTAAATAATGTGGTTCTATGGTTACTATTTTGTTAATGGCCTGTGTGCCATCCTAAACATGTTGTTTCTTGATGCTGGTTGGTGGTGTTGTTTTATCTAGCTTGTTTCCAATTTTTTTGAATTTTGGATGTAACCTTGGGATCATGGCCCTTTCCCTACTAATTTAATCAAAAACAAATTTTACTAAAAAATAATTATGTTAGGGAGAGTTTAATTGATTAGAGTGTTGGGGTTCATCACAAGAATATGTAATATGAAATTTTTAAGTTAGTAACTCTTAGTTTATCATAAATAAGTTCTTAAAAGAAAATTAAAATTAAATCATTGAAAAAAATCTATATTCGCTAGAATAATTTGAGGATAAAGAGATATTTGTAATCAAGTGACACTTTGTGAGATGTGTAATATGCTAGCTAATTGAAGTAATGTTAGAATAATTTATTTGTCAATATCACTAACATAATGAAATTTTATGAAGACATTTTTTTTGTTTTGCTTCTCAATATGATACAATTTAATCATTACATTTAAATATGAATGCATTTAACTTTGCATGGATTCAGATTAAAATTTAAACAAATATACTATTACTTGAATAATCTATGAAATAAATAGATATAAAATAAATAAAAAATATAATTATTCATTATTTTAATTAAAAAATTAAAAAATTACATTTTGATCCACAAACTTTGAATACAAAATAATCTCATTATAAATCTTTTAATTCTATTATTTTGCCAATAAACAATTGTTTTCATAAGGAGGTATTTTCCACAGTTCATGTCATTTTTGGCCCAACAACCCAGGCTATTTATTTATAAATAGAAGTCCTCGAAATCGTACAAATGAAAATTTCAAAGTCAAAATTTCCAACTTTGAAAGACAACTGTTATTTTTATGTATTGGGCGATTACTGAAGCAGGCAAAGGAAATGGTGAAGCTTCGCTCATCGGATGAATTTGTTGAAAATGGATCACTGGATCTACAAGGCCACTCAGTTATTGGAGGTCGCACTGGAACATGGAGGGCATCCCTTTTTATAATTGGTATGAATGAGCATGCTCTCTTTTGTTGATGTTTCCAAGCTTCTATAAAATTAGTACATGAATAAGAATGCTTCTGGAAAACCTGTAATTTGTTGTAGGAATAGTAAAGTGTTTTTTATTCATTAGTTTGTTTGTATTTTACAAAGAAAAAACTGTATTAGATCCACTTTAATTTATCCTTGAAGAGGGAAGAGGGGTCTAGATGTTAGAATTCAAAAGCCATTAAAGAAAAGGGAATAGAACACAGTTATTTTGTTTGTATATATGTGTTTTTATGGTTGCATTGGAGTGTTCTATCTGAGTCTATTTAAGCTGATACTTTTCCATGGATCAGTTAGGGTTTGTACTCATTTGATATTGGGGTACTCTACCACTGAGTTATGTGTTCTTTTATATTCAGCAGTGTAGATTGTTCTGTTAACACGAGCAACCCTTTTTTCCTTTGCTTTAGATTTTATCTATCCACAGCTATTCTAGTCTTGATTTCAATTAGTACATTTCTTTTTTGCTCACAGGGGTGGAGATTGCAGAGAGGTTTGCTTATGCTGGTATACTGTCAAATTTGGTAACTTATCTCACAAGTGTTCTGAATGAAAACACTGCCACTGCTGCAAGCAATGTTAACATATGGTCAGGGGTAGCATCCATGTTGCCTTTTTTGGGAGCTTTTGTTGCAGATTCATATTTGGGTCGGTACTGGACAATCATTGTTTCTTCACTCATCTATTTGCTTGTCGGTATTCTTTTCCTCCACAAATTACTTTTCCTTTGCATTATGATCGATAGATAGATCATAAGTTGGAATGAAGCTCTCACCCAGGATTCACTATATATTATGGAAGCTTGTAATTTAAAGGCAGTCCACATAGCAACCAAAAAAAGAGTTTATGTTTTAGTTCAGGTGAGGAGGATACTGACGCCTCACTCAATAGAAAACAATACAACCACAAAGATTCTAAAATGAGAATTATACAAAGGCTCATTTTGTATTTAGAAATTGTCTTATCAGAGTCTTATGTGAGAAGTGAGTACCTTGATGAAGATGCTGGTATGGTTTTCTGCAAAGTCGAAGCTAAGAGTTCCATTGTCACCGATTCTTGGTGTCTTTTCCATTTAGATTTACCCTTGTAATTGTTTCTCTGACTAGCTTTTTGCTTTTTGTACCTATATGTGCATCCCTTTTCAACCCAATACAAACCCTCATTGTACATCTATTTGAGCCACCCTGATAAAGAGTATACAATGTCAGTTTTGGATGCTACTCCTTGCTTCATTTCTGTTATTTGTGTGTGTTTAAATCATTTAAACCCTAGTAGTCTGTTGGTAAATATGTGAACACATAACAATAAAAGTGGTACCCTGGCGAAGAGCCCTGTTTACTGTGTTGTTAAAGGATCCATATAAGGTGGCAGCATGAATAAATAACAAATTTAACGTTAATTCAGGACTCAGATTGGTCTATTCGTAAAGAATCTATGTCTGATGCATGTGCAAGAAAGTAAATGCATGCCTTGCTGAAGATCCTGATAAGGCCATTTGATTAAGAATCCATATATGCTACATGTATGAAATTATGGATCAATAACAAGCGAAGTGGACACCCTTTTCAAAAAGCCATAAAGGTTATTTTGGTTCAGCACCTATATCTACATATGTTAATAAATACCAAGAAAAGTGGGTACCTTGCTGAAGACCTATGACTGCTGTTTTGGTTAAGGGCACATATTAGGAGTTCTTGTGAGCAAAGAACTAAAATCATATCATTTGAGTTGTGCACATAATCGGAACTGAATTAGACATCCATTTGCTTTCAAAATAGCTGATAAGATTTTGATTTCCCTGTGTTTTAACCACAAGCAAGATATCCAAGTAACACAACATGCAATGTAATGTGACAGGGTTTAATCCTGGTGACTCTTTCAGCCACTCTCAGGTGTCTCAAACCCTCACCATGCAAGAAGGCTTCAGAGTCTTGCCCCAGAGCATCACATTCCAAAATTGGGTTTTTTTTCTTCTCACTTTACTTGGTTGCTTTGGGGCAAGGGGGTCACAAGCCATGTCTACAGGCCTTTGGTGCAGACCAATTTGATGATGAGGACCCAGAAGAGAAGAAACACAAAAGTTCATTCTTTAACTGGTGGTATTTTGGTATTTGCTTGGGGACACTTGCAGGAGTCACTGTGCTCTTGTACATCCAAGATAATGTCGGATGGGGTGTGGGATTTGCCATTCCTGCCATTACCATGGCAATGACACTTCTTGTGTTCTTGTATGGGACTAGGTTTTACAGAAACAAACTGCCTAGTGGAAGTCCTCTCACTCGAATCATCCATGTGTTTGTAGCAGCATTCTTCAAACGGAAAAACACCATTCCTTCCCAAGAACCAAATCAATTAGTTTCTATTCAAGAGCAAGAGGTTCTGAAGGCAGGGTCAAGAAGACAAGTGTTGCAAACAAATCAGTTCAGGTAAGCACTACATGGTACTAGCTGCTTTAAATCTAGTGCTATAATATTTGAGCAGAATGCTACTCTAAAGCTCAGGCCTAGATAATTGCAACAGAGATCAGTTTGTATTTTCAAACTGGGGAATGAACCAAACGTGTCTTGGTAAATTGATGAGGCTAATGGAGTTTCAAGATGTCCACCAATTTTCCATTCCAGCTCTAGTCTACGCCACCTGCATGGCATGCAAAACAAAGGGATGTTGGATGCATTTCCTTGATCTCACAACTAAGCTGAAGGAACTCCGTCTAGGCAGTAATAACAATTGGGAATAATGCTAGTCCAAATTTTTGGGGTTCTCATTTGTGTTTATTTTAGCCCTATCTACTTCAGAGAATATTTTTTATGGATGTCCTCATCTTGTTTTTTCAGGTTCCTTGACAGAGCAACAGTTAAAGATGAATTAGACTTTGAGTGCAAGGTAAAACACAATTGGAGACTTTGCACAGTCCAACAGGTCGAAGAGGTGAAACTTCTTTTAGGTATGTCACCGATTTGGACGGCATGCTTGATGTTTGGTGTTGTCTTTGCACAGTCCTCAACATTTTTCACAAAACAGGGTAGCACAATGTATAGAAAAATGGGTCGACATTTTGAGATCCCTCCTGCAAGCCTGCAATGTTTTATTGACATATCTATTGTTCTACTGGTCCCTGTCTATGACCGCTTCTTTGTTCCCAATGCAAAAAGGTTAACAGGGAACGAAAGAGGTATAACATTGCTCCAAAGGATAGGCACCGGTATGTTTGTTTCTGCAATTTCAATGATTGTCGCTGCAGTGATAGAAATTAAAAGAGTCAAGGTAGCAAAGGATAATGGACTGGTAGATATGCCCCACGCAACAATCCCAATGAGCATTTTTTGGCTACTTCCACAATATGTACTTTTTGGCACAGCTGATGTGTTTACAATGGTAGGAATGCAAGAATACTTCTATGATCAGATGCCAGACACAATGAAAAGCTTGGGTATAGCTGTCTATTTGAGTGTTTTAGGAGTTGGCAGTTTCTTGAGTAGTATCCTAATTTCGGTCATTGAGAAAGTTACTTGCAGAAACGGGCAATGCTGGTTTGCAGATAACATGAACAAAGCTCATTTAGATTATTTTTATTGTCTTCTAGCTTCTTTGAGTGTACTCAACCTAGGCATGTTCATGACCTTAGCCAGCTGGTACAAGTACAAAAAGGCTGCATCTACTGACACAGAAAAATCTTGCTGAGAAAGGACACTTCTCGCTACATGATTCATGAGTGGGTGCCAATCCCTAATTATTCATAAGTTATCCACAGCGGAAATAGAATCTGTGTGAGGTAAAAAAAAATTATGTTTTACCTATTTGAGTGCCACTAGCCCCAACTTTATCCGTTTTACTATTGTAATTTGTTATTTAGTATCCAGTTATATTGTCTAGTGATTGAGGTACTTCCCACGTTGATGAAACAGGTTAAAAATCCAACAAATGCACCCTCTGTAATAGCCATGTAAGTGGACGGAGTCAAAGTCTCACATTTTACTAGACACGAATGAAAAAAACAAAAAACCTTATGGGTTGACACCACATATTCCATCCAAAGAACCATATCTGTACCTTGCTTCAACTATATTAATTGTACTTGAACCGTTGGACGGCTATGGTCAATCGAAACATCAATTTATTTATTTAACTAAAAACTTAGATTTTTTTTATATTGAGAAAATGCAAGTACAAAGTATAATATGCAGTAAAAAACTGCAGAATAAACTGTACACAAGGCATTAAAATCCAAACAGCAGAGACACCCTGCTGAAAGGACATAAGTACACCAACTTCCTCCAGCAGATCAAGCAGATTACAACCAATTAATCGAGCAGAGACAGAAGACCTGAGTGCACCAACTTCCTCCAGCTGATTACAACAAGTTGCTGAACTGTACCATAAACATGAATCTTATCTCCTTATAGTTTCAGATGTAGCAGAGCTGAGCAAGATGTAAGAAGTGTGTATGCAGAGGACAATCTCCAAACAAGGTGCATGTATGTAGAAAGGTAAATGGCAACTAACCATCTGTCTGCTGCAACAACCAAGGCCACTATAGGACTGTCAGGAAACAAGTTCCAACCACCCAAGAGAACATAATAATAAGAGACATCTTTTGCATGGAACCTGTGGCAGCTATTCTGAAGATATAATTGATATGGCTAACTGCAGGAAAGTACAAAAAGCTATCCAAGATGAGCCAACAGCAATCCAAAGCGCTAGATTGAAGTAGAAGGGCAAAAATCAGTCTTGAAAGTAGGACCTTAGGCCCTGAGCTATGACAACCTTCTTTTTGCAGAGCAACTAAAAACTTAGTTTGTTACTCCCATTTCATGAAAGTGTTTTTCTGACTATGATAGAGCTCTATAGCAAAAATAACTCATCCGAGGTGGAATAAGCTTCGTGCACTGATTCTCAAATCTCCGCTCAGTCTTCACATAGAAGAATTCTTAGAAAATATTGAACAGGATTGTGTAAATCATTCCCTTGCCATCAACCACCTCCAAGTTGGTATCGCATATCATTCTTAAGTTTTTTGGTAAGAATGTTTACATTCTTTCCTCTGCTACTCACTGAAGAAGACACTATTTTAAAAGTATTTTATTATGAACAATTTCCTTCTTACATTGTGCATTTTTTTTCTTTGCAAATCTAATCAGCATCTATGTGCTTTATCCTAATGGGATACCATCTTCACCAATTCCTTGGATGGTGAACAAATTATTACTTGGATTCCTATTTTGTGATGATTCAAAGAGAATTGGATGCTATCTTTTCTGAAGCTATTAACAGCAGTTTTTCTATTTACCTGTGTGCAAATTTCTTAACTTCCCATCATTACACCAATAGGATTTCTCTTGAGAAGAGTCAAGCTAAAACCATCCTGTCAATGGATATTTGGCCTTCTTTGACATCAATTGCCAGATTTGTTTAGTCCAAGTAAATCATCTTCTTTTCCTTAATAAAAGTAACCCTACACCACTTCTTTGGTTGAATAAAATAATATTGTTAGCTACATCTTTTGCCAATTTGATTATCTCTTTTGGGATGATGACTCAATCCTTCTTTACTTGAAAAAATCAAGGGTTGTTAATTTCCATGATTAGATAGGACATGAATCTAGGATTGTCCATTAGCATGCTATGATGTTGCACCCCTGGTTATTCTCTTATTATCGTATCAATTTCGGTTTCATACTGGTACCCATATATGAGATCTGCTTTATTCTCCATTACTATTTGCAGGTTGGATTGAATTACTGCTCCTACTCTGTTTAAATGTATGTTCTTGGATAATTTTTTTGCTTTTAAAATTAATCTTGATTCTTGTTTGCTAATGGATTGAATTAAAGCTGTTTTCTAGACGATCTTTTATTTAATATTTTCATTACAATTGGTATCATCCCGAAATTATGTGAGGGAAGAACAGGAACAACTGTGGACCATTCAGCCATTTGCCCATTTGTATTCTAGAATGTGGATAGTTCTTTCAACGCCCCCTTGCAAGCCTACAATTGGGGCTCCCAGTTTGGCTTTGAGACCGTATTATTAACACAAACAAGTTAGAACTCAATCGTTCAACCTCCCATTAACATGCTGGGCTGCTCAACCACTAAGCCATTCCTCTAGTCCAGCCCTATCTTAGTAATACATTCGAAGCTTAACTATAATCGACTCTCTTAATGTTTTCTTAGATTAATCATCTTTCGTCGGCAAATTCCCATCCAGACTTCCGTTTTTAATTTTTGATAGACGATGCAGTTTCTGGTTACTATGCTAAATTCAAATGCTGGGAGGCCTTAATAATAATAAAAGCAATACGAAGCACGCCATCTACAAATTTATATCTAGTAGGGCCTCTTTCATGAACCAGTGCATGTTTATGGTAAGGGACAAGAAAACATAGCATAAGATATGTACAATGTGCTGGCTAACAGATCTGCATCTTAGAATTTATCATGTAAATTTAACTCTCTGCCCAAGATAGATGCAATCGGTTATCAATAGTTGAGATAATTGTTTCTATGGGAAACAATTGCTCTCTGAATTTTCATGAGGTACAGCTCCCTCTCAGATTTTCAATAAAACCTTGAAACTACAAATTTAAACAATATGTGTTTGTTATCAGAAAGCAGAAAAGACATAAGTATTAACACCAGAAAGCTTTCAAGTATTGAATGCGATGAATGCAAGAATAAGCATAACCACTGGTACAAAGGCCAACGGGACATCCCATATAAGTAAAGAACAATCTATTTGATACAACATCAGAACTGAATCAATCATCTAAATGAAACAGTTATTCATTCGCACAAAAATGAGGTAACTCAAAGAATAACTTAAACACACAGATTTAAAGAAATTTTCCTTTCATTAAAATGACATACAAAACATACATAAACATAAAGAGCTTTCAATTCTGTATATGCAATATCAAAATTGTGATAAAAATTGCTAAGAGAGAGTTTCATTCAAATTGATAAAAAATTGTATATGCTACATTTGACAAGGGAAATCCATTAGCTCCCCCATACACATCTCCATCTTATCCCCCATCCATATCTTCCACTTATTTATCACTCGCATATCCCTCTCATCCAATATCCATACCTCCATCTTCTCCCCTAGTTGTATCTCAACCTCCATCTTTGCAAAAAACACTATCACCTCCATCCCTAGTCCAAATTCACCATCACATTATCCCCCAAACCATCTTCCAATCCATGATCCCAATCCTCCATGGGTGATCCCTAGCAGGTGGTTTACAATTTTTAGCCAAAGCGGACGAAATTATTTTTTTAAACTAAATCTTCACATTAGGGCACATGGCGGCTAAACCATGAGAAGAATTTGAAGATGATGAAATAAGTCTCATCACATTTTGTC